>JAUBWS010056968.1:0-10672 GCA_032270445.1 Darlingtonia californica | reverse complement strand
TACTTTAACCACATAGCTCCACAGATTGAAAAATTGTCGTATAATTTCATTTATACCCAGATTTAAGGTAGTACCCACCTTTTCAACATAATGTTTAGTTTTACCAATTGCCAACAATACAATACCAAATATTGCTAACGTTATTGAAAATCCAAGTATGATTTTCCAAAGTTTGGATGACATCTTTTTAACAAAGAATAAAAGCTTTCTAAATATTTTGATCCCAAATCCAAGTGAAAGTATAATCTTAATAATTATTTTTATTCAACAAATTTTGAATAATTTAATAAATCAATTTTCACAAGACAAAATTCAAAATTTCTTATAACACTCTTTCATCTTGTACCTTTTCACATGTAGCTACAAAACTTGATCTACTTTTAGCGGGTCTCACTTCGTAAAGCATAAAAAATACAAGTGCTAAGTAGAGCTTGACATCTTTAACCCGTTTTCTCTTATTTTCTAACATACAGTGTGTCCTGAAAAAATGGTAACCAACATTAAAAATGCTATAAGTTTTTGAATTTTTATTTATTCGTCGCGGTTTTTATACCATGAGAAAGCTATTTTCTAAGCTTTTCAAAAATATATATTTTACTTTAGGAAATTAATTTTTTCGCAGCAAACATTCAAGTTTTTTTTTCTCGATACGTTCATTAACTTCATAATCATCAATAAACTCAAACTTTAATAAGCTATAAATCCTTTGTCTACGTCGAGTTTACTTATTTTTTTTTGTTATGTTAAATGTTAATGTGTATAAGGACACAGACAAGTTTTTCAGGGAGCAGTACGTATTAAGTTATCATGAAATAAAAACTTGATTTTAGGTACAGTTCACATGGTGAATAAATTATCTGTGTCCTTATACACATTTTCGTGACATATTTAAAAAAACTATATCTTTTGGAAAGAGCATTTATTTTTTAATGAAATAACTTGCCTTTCTCATATTTTTTCGAAAAAATATTCTGTATCTAAGTTTTATGCCTAGACTAGTTAACAAGTCTATTATTTTTCTTAAGCCACTAAATAAAGCGGCGTTAATCTAAAAAAGCGCAGCGTTCCTCGGCTCTTTCGGAAAAGGGACTGGCTGGCGATTCTAAATCGAGCCCAGCGCGGTGAGAGCGTTACTATGATCAATGAGCAGGCAAAATAGAGTGGATCTAGAGTTCTTCACAAAATGGAATGACTTAAGCCTTAAGCCATCCCAAAATCGATAGAATAAAAGAATAGATGAATTTTGCTCTAACGAGGACTTGAACCTACCGCAATATTTTACCTCGCGTTTCAGAGACGTAGTACCATTAGTCCATCACCGCTGCTCCAACACCGTAAATGATGTTTTTTATTTATCACAATTTACAAAATTACAAAATTCACTATATATACATCAACGCCGGAGTCGTCCTCATATCATACGGAACTGGCCTTAGCGTAACACTGGACTCCGATGACTCTTGCCTTTCTTATATTTTTTCAAACAAAAAATTCTGTATCTAAGTTCTATGAACTGAAGTTGTGTCTAGACTAGTTAACTAGTCTATTATTTTTCTTAAGCCACTAAATAAAGCGGCGTTAATCTAAAAAAGAGCAGCGTTTCTCGGCTCTTTCGGAAAAGGAACTGGCTGGCGAGTCTAAGTTGAGCCCGGCGCGGTGAGAGCGTTACTATTATCAATGAGCAGGCAAAATAGAGTGGATCTAGAGTTCTTCACAAAATGGAGTTACTTATCTTACAGACCATGGTATTTCTGTTCTGTAGAAATTTTAAATTTTTTTTAGGATTTATGCGAAAAATAAATGCGAGATTTTTTGGGATATGTAGATTTTTGGGATTTTTTGGAGTTTTTGGAATTATGGGATTTTTTTCATAACTTATGGATTTTTTTATGCAAAGTTTCATTTGGGAAAAGATTCATCTCAATAAAAAGTCAAGAAAACTTGTAAAGTAAAGATTTGCTACATTCAAACAACAAGCACAAACTCTTTAAAAATTGAGTTAATAACACATTTTGCTGCATAACTCCCATTCCTCTTTTTCATTTTCCATAAAAGTCACATCACTTGAAACATAGAACCTTACAATGAATGATGATGGATATTCCTTGTAAAATTTGCATTTATTTATTGTATTTCTAACTTGTGAAGCACACTGTATTCACAATAGTAACGCGCTAGTGATAATTAAAAACGATTATTAAAAATAGCAATGATTTTTCATCACTAAAAGAAGAAGTATAACAATAAAAAGATTTTTAAGATCTATATTTCTTTTCTTTAATTTTTTTTAAACGCAATATTTTTGGAAAGCTGACAAAATATGCTATCTTTAGGTATAATTTTCGCAAGTTTTTCTACAAATACCTATTTGAGTTTTACGGCATAGACATAAAAACATACACAGGAATCGTATAAAAAGTACGTAAGCCATAGGGGGTAAGGGGATGTCCGATATTTTCGCGACACCCATTGAAAAAATCACGATTTTTAAAGGTAAAAAGCGTGACAGAGGAGGAGGGGGAAGGGGGAGGGTTTAATCATTGAATTTATTATGTAATTTTTGAACGCTCCAACATACACATACATTCTCAGATCCTATATAGCTCAACTGAAGTTGAGACTTAATCTTCGCCAAAAAGATTTTAGGAGGTACATGATTTTGTTTATTACATTTTTGAATATTAGGGGGTGTTCATATGGAGGCGGGCTGTCTCGGTTGACCGGGCTGGCTCGGTTAAGCAAGATGTCGCTATCCTTTAGAAAAGTATTAAAAATATAAAATCTTTAAGAGGTTGAACAAAATTTCCAAAACGGTTTGATAATTTACATCCACATCACATCAGACTTTTTCGCCACTTTAAGAGTAGAATATTCCATTTCTTTCGCGGTAAGAACTTCAATTTGTACGAAAGACTGACCTTGCTTAGATCCACCTCTTTATAGGAAATTTTTTGATTCGAAGTAATTTGAAGGTAGGTAGTGAGAAAAGGGACAAAAATTCTAGCTGTATTTTCTTATCTAAAATGATGAAAAAATTCTTTAAATATCTAAAGCGGTCAATTGAAATAACTCATGGTTGTTTGAATGATTCTTTGTAATGTCTCGATATTATATTTCTTCGATAAAAAACATCGAGATGAAAATCACAACCAAGAGAACCTAGGGTGGTAGCAAACTAGCCAACGATTCTAGCTGTACCAAATACAATGAAAAAAGTACTTGACTATCTATAGAACATATGATTCTTTTAAATGATTTCCTCGTAACTGGTTGATCTCTTGATGAAAATAATGGATACCGCGATTGCTAAAATAGCGACAACCAAGAGGACGATACCAACGATAAACATGGTTTGATATTTGGGTTGTAAAACATCATGTTTGTAAAAATATGTTTGATCAAGATATTCATATGCAGCTCCTAACGTCCATTGAACTTTCTTTCCGTTGATCTAAAGATGAACGTTGAAAAATCCGTTTAAGGCATTGCATATTTGCTTCATTATGTCTAATTCGAATTAATTGATTCTCACCAGTCATATTTCAAGGAAGAAAAATTTATAATGCTAGGAATCCGTAGCAGAGGTACAGTGGACATCTCACTATAACGGGCACATTTTTTTCACCCATGGTGTCCGCGTTATAGAGATTCCACTATAGTCATGATTTTTTTTGATTAAAATTCCAGGTTTTTTTAGATTATTTATACCCAAGACGACAAGGTAAAGCGGTTAGAGTGTTCACCAACGGTACGAGAGGCCTGGGTTCATTCCCAGGTCGAGTCATAACGAGTCATAGTCAGACTCAAATATGGTACTTGGTGGCTCCTTCCTAAACATATGGCAATATAAGATGTGGTCCAAGGGTAAGTGGAGTAATCCAGAGAAATGAGTGGTGCCCTCCCTACACCTTCGTATAGTAGCTAATGACTTGAACTACCACGATTCCCAATAAATAAGACTTTACCTTGGCAGAATACTCGATGTCCCAGGTGCCATTATCAAATTTGAAGCCATCATTCAAAAGAAAATAAGTATAAACTGATTGAAAACATCTTTTGGCTCTGTATTTCTCAGGATTGTAAGGATATTTCGTCATTAGCTGTAACGCAATAACAGTGAGATAAATTACAAAATAAAAAACAAATCTTGAAATTAGAAATTAATGAAATATTGACGCCATTTTTCAATAACAAAACAACTCATGAAAGTTTCTACCTCTGCTTTCTTATCACATGAAATCTAGCGAATGGGAGTTTTTGGACATACATTGTGGTAATGAACACTTTGTTATATATTTTCTGTGATAATGTCAATGATAAGTCTGTCTGTTTGTTTTTTGTTTGGTTTGCTGTCTGTCTGTTTTTCGTCTTTCTGTTTGGACAAACTGGGGTAGTTTTTCATTTTTGGACCTCCGACCCTGTACCTTAAATTGACCAAAAATCTTTGGAACACGCTTATGGAAGATGTGGAAGGCACAGTGTCTTACCTTATTGGTTCTTTATATGTTTCGTATAGCTTTTTTTAGTTTTAATTTTTGAGACCTGGGGACGGTCTTTGACTTTAGATAATCCCACCGAAGCGAGCGCTGTCATAGTCTAAAAAAGCTTCATTGAAATTAAATTATATTTTTGTGAGTGACATCCTAGACATAGAAGCTCGCAAGATGTCAAGGTAGAGGCCAAAAGGTCAATCAAGACTTCTAAAAGGATATTACAAGTCGCAATCTATTAAAAATCATAAACGTAATTATTGTCGTTAATGTATTATTAATTTGAAATATACCATCCACAAGAATTCACATTAAAATGGCAAAGAATTTGTTCTGTGGAATATGATGTGATATGATTTAATTATTTACTCAGGATAGCCTCTTCAGTCCTTCATGAACTTCTATCAATTTGGGCCCTTACTTCCTGGAAACACCTCAGGGTACCATACAGAAATAACAGTGATTAATATATTTCATTACCAAAAGCCCAATTCGAACCCGGAATCCCCGTTCAAGCAACCAGCGCCTTAGCCACCCGGCCACGACTTCACAAGAAACTACACATACATCAGCAACAAACACCTTATACATATTGCAGCTAAAAAATGGTGTCGAAACTCCTTCATTGCATGACTGGCTCTCCGAATCCTTCAGTTAGGACCCACTTAAATCTACCCAAGATTTACATCCAAAAAGATTTTACGATATGCTAGACAAAATGAAGGATGAACGTTAAATGAAAGCTGTTTTTGTTGTTGGTTGTTTAAATGAGTACTATTTACTGTATTTACAAACTAAATACTGACCCAGCATTCTGTCCAGCGTGTCATAAAATGCTGGGTCTGCTTAAGTGGGTGCTTGTATCTTCCTTTATTAAAACATAAGTACCTCGTTGTACGGTGTCAAACACAATTCTGTTGATTTCTTCAAATATTCAGCCTGATTCCCATTATTTGATAAACCCATATAACTTGTCAAATATCGAAACAATGACAAAGCCTAAATAAATGATAAATATTACGTATAATTCATTCATATAACTGCAGTTTTAACTCTTTTTTGAGCTGAAAAACGTTGTTGAAGTGCCAGAAGAAATTTCGATGGGAACTACAAAAAAGGTAAAGAATTTGCACGAGTACCACAGTCGCGTTTCTAGAAGTTGTGCTTACATCAAAATGGCATTTTTAATTCAGTTACGTTATCGCAAAAATATGCTAGGTTTAACCTTTTTCAAATATCCTCCTGGATCGTGTGACTACCTTAGATACGTCACTGTTTCCGGTTATCAAAACAAGTGACTTCTTGATTTACTAAAAAGTCGGCTCACCAAATATTTTCCTTGGACTTTTGGTTGGGCTACATCATCCATTCCACATTGTTTGTTCTTTAAACAATCAGTTGTAATCATTCCCTTGATCACCTTCATACATTCTTGAGGATTACCTGTACCTGTCAACCTGTAAGTATTGTTGTCTCCTTGTGGTCCGGAAATAGAAGTTGAAAATTTACCATGACAATTGATAAATATAAAAATTTAAAAATTTATCTTCCTATATAGAGATGATTGAAAAAAGTTATTTGATAATCTGATAACCAGGATACGCGAAATTTTTAGTCATTTAAAATTTTCTGCAATGAATTGTGGTGGTTGCCACCAATCTCATATAGCTTGCCTCATTGAAATTGTTGGGTGGGTTCATTTCTCCCCCTTGGATGTGGTGATGTCTGAATGTTTTGTCTGATTCAGATTTAAAGACAATCATGCTATCACAAGGTCTGCTATTTTGTAAACAATCTAAATATAATGATCTATTAATTTTGTTGTACAAGCATTCCTTTTTAATGGTTGTATTGTACAGGAGCTGGAATCTGTTGGATGAACCAGACAAAAAACTACTGGAGGTGTTGTAAGATTTTTTAAGAGGTATTTCAAAAGAAAAGAGATTTATCCTTGTTTTGACGTTATACCGGGGTATAACCAAGAAGCAATGAGCTCTCTTAGTCTGAATGACTTCAATGGTCCTATCAAAAGCTTCTTAACCCTTCGAGTTCCAATGTTCATTTAATTTGACATCACTGATGAAAAATGTTTTTACAATCCTGGACCACTAGTATCCAATGAGGCCCGTGAACCATGTACTATGTAATCCATGTACCAGTAATAGGGAATGTGCCAAAATCTTGAATTTTTCCGGACCAAAGAATACTATAGATTAAATTTGCCGAAAACCGGTCTCTCTCCTCCGCTGTTACTTTTATTGTGTTACGCGGGCGGCTCTCTTGTTAGGGAAAACATTAGAGTTCGAATGAAAAAAATATAGACTAGCAACTAGACTATACGCGAGGCAATTAATTTGCGCAGCTTAGGTTCCTTATCACATATTTTTATTCATTGAGTACCTACCAAACATTTTAGTAGCGTAATCTCCCTTGACACATGGTACTTTCCAAAGATAATCAGCCGATCGTGACCAGTTGTAGCCTAAATTACTGCACGGATCGGCTATAACATTTGTACTGAAATTTGCATTCTATGAAACAAAAACATGGTATGTGGTCTGTCAGAAAGACTTTCATAATACGTTAGTGGTACTTTACATATGCGATCTAACCTTACTTGGCCGTATACAAATTTTCACGCATTCGTAACTTGCAAAGACCTTTTAAGTGTCCGAAGATTTCCAACTCGGAGGACACTTTACGACAGACAAATTACTCATTTTGAATAATTTTTTCGAAAATATTTCTTTACTTTTTCGACTTGAAGTAAAAAGCTCAATTTTCTGATTTTGCTCCGAAGATTTGGGAAATTTGTTAATGACATAGTGGTGCGTAAATTAATGTACTTCTTACTAAAGATTTGTCTACATAGTTTTTACCTTTACTAGAACTGCATGATAACGTCGGAAAACTGCAACCTCGCCATAGCACAGATAAGAATATTCGTACAAGGAAACATGTTGACCAAATAAATCAACTGCATCAACATTTGTTTTAGGATCAGCTGTCTCGTTAACTGCAAAAGCCAATTGCATCGAACTGCTCCCCATTTCAATCATACCAGTGAAGTGCTGTTTCTATTATGGAATATCAAAAATGACATAATCAGAAGAAATTTCTGTGATACAAATTCTTTACCGATTTTGCGAGTTGTGAGCACTCTCGAGAAAATAAAACTCTGATAAAATAGCTTTGCGTTTTGTTAAACCAAAAACTCCCCTAAAAATCAAGAATTCACTTAAATAAAACCGCAAAAAAATATGCTCTTTACCTCATCCAAGATTTATTTCTATTGTGTTAATAGGTTAGACTCCGAAAGATGTAAATTTGCGTCCAAACCTTTTACTAAAATTCCTCTTTATTTTTGAAAGGTTATAAATTTCTTAACGCTTGAGATTGATCAAAGCAAAGTTTTAAACAGCTTTCTTTTGATTTCGACTTCAACAAATTTATCTCTTTTCAATGTTTAGAATTGTTGGTTAAAACCTTGGTTAAATCTATGTGAAGTTTTCAATCAATCTTAGATTCACCAGATTTTCAAAAACCACATTGTTTAATAGAGGGAAATAGCGTCCCTCCATTTGAAGCGGTTACTTGTAAATCACTGTTGTAATATTTTCACTGAAGTGGAGTCCACATATATTATACCAACGCTTTCACCGCTTGAAGAGAGCAAATTTCACGAACTTCTGCGTGGGGCGGAGACAACTACCTGACATGAGAATTTGCACAAAAAATTGAAATAACTACCGTAGTATGTCGTAACACATTTACGGCAATCCAGGAGAAACGAGCTTCGTATTTTCCTGGAAAAACATCGGACCATAGAACTTTGTATCCACCAGCTTCCAAAGTCTTATTAACCATTTTCCAAATTTCTTCGTAACGGTTGATATCACGTAACCTAAGCATAAAATCACGTAAACTATGTGGATGACGAAATCAAATTGTTTTCATTTTTCTTTATCTACATTTACCAACTCTTCAAAACCATTTTAAACAAAGATTTTCGAGGATTAAAGCACTCCAAACGTTTTGATTTTTCCTTGTTATTCTTTGCTTTGTATATGCGTGATTTTGTGATTTTACACGTGACTTTTTTGTGTCATTTCCTTAAATGTTATGTGATTTTTTTCAAGACTGTACGAGAGTTGTTTTAAATGATTAACTCCCGATGGTTTTTGTTGTGAACTTTGATGACTATTATTAAATGGGAAATATAAATTCAACTTCATCCGTTGATTTTTTAATGCATCTTTTTCCTACAAACTTACTTTGACATTCGCATTCCAGCGGTCGCACCAAACACAATTGGAGTATTAACTGCACCTTCAGGTAAGAATTTTTTTCCTTTTTCATAACATTCAACCAATTGTTCTTCTAACTGTGGAAAATCTTAACTTGGCCAGTTTTGTAATCCTTCTTCTACAAATTAAAGATTTTCAAATCATTTCTATCATGGACAAGATAAGTTTTGTTGGAAAAGGGGTGGGGTTCAAGTCTCCAAATTACCGGTGATTTTTTTCTGAGTTTTCATTTTACTGTGAAAACTCTGCATGATACGCCCTGAGCTATTTGGTTTCCAGGAACGCAAGACTTTCATCGAGAACAGTTTATGATGAGCTGCTGAAGAAGTTATCTTTGGTAAAAAATCAAATGAAAATCAAATAAATTTGGCGAAATACTTTTCATCATCATTTAAAGCTTAAATTCCAAAGTCATTAAATGATTGTCAATTTCAATCTTTTTAAAATTCAAAGACATAAAGTTACACTGATTATACAGCAAAGAAAACTTAAGACTGGCAGTGGCTTTACAAATCGCAAACAATTTAGAATGGTGATCACTGAACTATTCCATAGTCCGTTTTCAAAAAGCCGTTAGTGCGCGGGCGAAAATAGTGTGTCGTACGGGAATGGGTATATTACGGATGGAATGGTTAAAAAAATAATTTTTACCTTCACATTTTACTGAATGTTCTTCCAACTGTTTGTCATGTTCATTGAATTTATACACAGAAAGTCGTGTCCCGCTACCACCTGCATCCACTATGGTGATATATTTCTCTTCCTATTAAATGAAGAATCATATAGGTTTTCATGAAGAATCAAAAGTGACAAAAAGTCAATTTCTATCACATGAAAAAAAAGTAAAGATCTGAACCTCATTCTTTGAAAATGAAGTGATTTTAGGAGTTTGTTAACCTCATCCAGTATATGAAACAGGTTTATCATGACAAATTAAGCAGATTAATGAAGAACCTTAATCGGAAGAATGAATCGGAACCTTCAATAGTTCCTGTGCACTTTTTGTACCATATTAGATTTTTATCGAAATTCTCAATAATTTTTGTTTGCCATATTGTAATTTTGATGACCCGTTGGGAATACACAATTCCCGAAATTAAGTTTGGTGTATCTCACCTCGTTTTCAAACAAATTATAAGTTATGAAAACCGACTATCTATAGAGTAAGGTGACAGCAATGCAAAAAAGGTGGTAAGTTTCTTAGGATGCTTCTAGCATGCAGTTTGGAAATTCATGTTACAATTGCCAATCGTGACATAATTACAAATCATGGTGGTGCCATTAAATGACGATGCGTTTTTATTGAAAAACAATTAACGTAAACTTTTAGTATCGAAGTTAAACGAACCTTTCCAATTAAAAAGTCATTAAAATAACAAACGGTCTGTGCAACCTACACGGCGTGCGTTGATCAATTAAACAAATATGCTACTTAAGTTTTTTTTTGCGAAATTCTTAGTTTCATGCGTCAACTCCCACGAATAATGTCAAATTTTCAATAATTTCTAAATTTGGAATTCTCGTTGTGGTTTAACTGTTGAAAATGTTAATGCCAAATTTTTCCAAAGAACACATAACATTATTATATAACACGCCTTACGTTGTTTAATTAAAATTCGGGGGATGTGCAATGCCTTTTGTATTCTTGCCCCCCCCCCCCCCTCCTAAATTGTTACTGTCATATAGTGATTAAAAGTCAGCTTTAAAAAGTTGATAACTTTGTTACTTGAAAGTCTTTCCATTCACTTCAAAATTCATAAAACTATCCGATTTTCAAATGAGATTATTAAAATTAAAGTCTATATACAGTGTGTTTCAAAAAAATGGAACCAAGAATTGTAACCGCGTTTATTTCAATGAATTTTTGTCGACTGA
>JAUBWS010056967.1:0-31318 GCA_032270445.1 Darlingtonia californica | reverse complement strand
AATTTGTGACTAGGGTCAGAAACTTGAAACTCTGCGTGAGACATCCGTGAGACATCACTGTATTTATCAGCAAGTATTGTTTCTTAAATGATGACATCTTTTTTGAAAACACTTTTTCACAATGTTTGCTTTGTTTCCGTATCCAGAATAGTAACGGCGGACAACAGAGTTGCGGGCGAGCCAGAAAACGGATATGCTGATCTTATAACCTTTAGAGCCCAAAAGACGCACATTATGCGCCCAAATTTGATCAAAATACCGCCATGTCTTTGGAAGCCCATAACTTCTGAACCATTCAGAATTGGCCTAAAGAACCCGTCACTTTTTCAAAAAGCATAAAAAACTTATTTAGTTTATCCTAATCCACTGTCCAGAAATTCAAGTTGAAAGTTTGAAAGTTTGAAAAGTATTAAAAAGATATTGGAAATTTTCACTTTTTCAAAAACACAGGGTGGCCAAAGGGTTAAAAGAAGGACAATAAAATTTTTGCTAAACTTCTCGCTTTTGTGAACCAAGAAAAAAAGAAAAGAAAGAAAGGAAATAACCTTGAAAAGCATTTTATGATTTTTTTGTAATACGTTTTAAGTTTTGAAACAAGCGAGGACCTTCAGAAGAAAGTAATACGTTGATTATATAAATAGCGTGCTGTTTGATTCAAGGAAGAAAACTCTATGACGGGCAGAAAAGTTGCAAAATATATCGATGAACGGTCAAAAACAAAAAATAAATACAATAATCAAAAATAAATAAAAATGAACATTTTGAGATCGCGAAAGTCTCGCGTAGGTACAACAAATACCGGGCGTGCATTCCTACCCGGTACAAAACATCGCGTGAGCTTCACTCTACTACTATCTATATAAACATACATCTCTCATACCTAGTACTAAACGAAGTAGCCTCCCTCAAATCGATTCAAAAAGCCTCTCTTACAAGCTCTGTACAAACCATCGTCAAATCGTTGCCCATCCTGTTAAACTGAGGAATGGTAGTGATTGAAATTAAATGTATCTAGTTTCTTGAAAGAAAAAGTTACAAACAATCAGTATAACTTGATAGAATTAATGATTCTATGCGGTCTGATAATAACCTTAGAGACAAAACCATTAAAACCCTTAAAGACCCTCATTAAAACTAAAACCTTTTAAAAGGCCCAGAAATTAACTTTTTACGTATTTCTAACAAAAGGCCAATGGCTTCTCCTCAAAACGATCAAATTTCTACTTCATTGCGCTATCGCGCAACTAAGAAGATAACTCATAAACTAAAGAAGAAGTCGCAATCGCGCAACTAAGAAGATAACTCATACTCAAGCAGAAGTCGCTATCACGCAACTAAGAAGATAACTCATAAACTAAAGAAAAAGTCGCAATCGCGCAACTAAGAAGATAACTCATACTCAAGAAGAAGTCGCTATCGCGCAACTAAGAAGATAACTCATAAACTAAAGAAGAAGTCGCTATCGCGCAACTAAGAAAATAAGTCATAAACTAAATAAGTTGCAATCACGCAACTAAGAGGATTACTCATGCTCAGGAAAAAGTCGCAATCGCGCAATTAAAAAGGTAACTCATAAAGAAGAAGTCGCAATCGCGCAATTAAGAAGATAACTCATAAACTAAAGAAGAAGTCGCAATCGCGCAACTAAGAAGATGATTTATACCCAGAAGAAGTCGCAGTCGCGCAACTAAGAAAATTAGCAGATTTAAAAAAAAATAAGTAAATTTGTAAATAAGAGCGATTCATAGATGCTCATATTAAGCTTGCGAATTTGTAATTCTTTATAATGAATAATTAATGAGTTTCAATTTGTCAATTTATATAAAAAAAAACTAGCTCGACGAAAACGAAAATACAGGCGCTGGGAAGAATTTTTCCAAACTTTTTTTTGTTTCTACTTACTAACAGAGTCCAGCGCTAGGGACTTTATTTCCAAAAATTGGCGCTGAGCACTTCAATTTTCATTTTTGCGTCAGCAAACTTTAAAATCATGAAAATCGCCAGCTCATTAATTATTCACGCGCCTGTAGAAGGTCCCACAATCTTTGAATCCAGTAGATATTAGGTCATTCCTGGGTTCATGTTCTTTAGATATTCCGCGATAAGTTTAGTCTGGTTTCGTTTTCTCATTAAAGTGCTACATCTGTTTGGAGTAGCCAAGGTATGATTTCGAGAAAATCAAATTTGAAAAGTAAACAGTTGATATTGCACAATCTATGCAGTTCTCAATTAAAAGATGTCCATCTTCAGAATCTAAGATTGCAAAGCCGCTAAGTTGTACTATCGGCAAGCTTATAGCTAAATTGACCTCAGCAAAATTTTCCATTATTTGTGGTAATTTAAAGTTTGAAAAGAAGATATGTTAAACTGTTTGTTTACATAAAAATTAAAAAATTGAAATTTTCACATTTTATTGGGGGTATACCTGATATTGAAAAATAGAGAAGACATAATATTTTCTGCTTGGCGCATGAATCATTTATTTCCATGTGGTAAACGAAACGGCAGAATTTTGGAATCAATCAATAGAAGGAAGGACTACATTGCACAACGTTCGTTAGGATTATTTTAACGTTTCAGTTTTTTTTTAAACGGTAATTCTGACTAAAGTATTTGCTATGATTTTGATGTGAAAAGGAACATACTGATGTAACCACAGCATTAGCAAAGGAAATTAAAACTTTAAAAAATACAAAATTTTGTTTCAAATACGTTCAAAAATATTGCTTAATTCATAGTAGTTCACAATAACAACAACAACAACAACAACAACTCAGACTCGACAAAGAAATTTTTATACAATATAATTATTTTTTTACCCTTGCCATCACATAACTTGGACATTTATAAAAGGTTGGAAATTTTGAGAACCCATCCTGTATCCCCAAAAAGCATAAGACCTATTGTTTTGTAACAAGAGAATCTATAAACACGTGGCAAATTTTTACATCCCCAACCCGACTCCCGTGTGGGAATGCTGAGGAGTGATGCGAGTAAAAAGGTCTGAGAAGTGTGGGGTAGCCCCACCGGAAATTCTAAAATCATCGTGTTTACTTGTTTGTTGGTTGGCGAGTTCAGAAAAAAATGAGAAAAAAGAAATTTTCTAGACCACAGAAAAAGTCCTTGATTTTCCCTGACATTACTCAATATTTTCAAATTTCCCTTGACTTTCTCTAATAGTACAAGCTAGGTCTCTATCATACAAAAAACAAAATTTCATTAAAAATGTTCTACTCTAACCAAATATTTCCCACCATTACATATATATACTTTTTAACAAGTACCGAAAAGGTATGTCACTATTGGGCTTTTCCAGAAAAAATTTGTTCACCCTATGTTGAGGATATGGACTTATGCAGAAAAATATCAAGACCCCCTGGATGTCCAAATATAGTAACTCAACCCCCTGAATTTGTCCTATTTTCGAATTGAGACCCTCTCGATATCCACTCTTTTGTCAATTTTTACAGGTGAGACCCCTGGAAATCCGCTTTTCAGCAAAGTATCACCCCCTGGACGTCCAAAATTTGTGACAGTGAGCACCCCCTGAACGTCCGATATTCTCAACATAGGGTACAAATTTTTTTTTCCAATAACCCAATAATAATAAGCCAAACTGGTTAATTAAATGAATTCTTACTGATATTTAAATATTGAGTTTTAGTGCGGTTTTACTGCAAACTTTCTACCCAGCAATTAACATATTTATTTATTCATTTTATTTATCGAGTTCACCAAAGTTAGCACAAAACTTAATTAACAGTGTACATTTACTGTCGCCGGACTGCATTTGAAATGTATACCTCATATTAAAGGCATCAGTCTCGTAACTGTATGAATGATCCATGTTGCATGTTCTTACTTAACGCAACTGTTGGAGTAACAACCGTTGCATTCGATATTTGCACCGACGCAGATGTCAATTGTACTTAAGGTCACAACGGTCGCGTGTGTTATTCGAACCCACAACATTTATCACCCATGCATTATGGGGCCGACGTCTTGCCAAGAGACCTGTCGGAAACGTGTTTCTGACGTTTAAAATGCCAGAGTAACCTCAACAAATGAAAAAAAAGCACTTACTTGTAATATTGACCTGTTGGTATTTTGTTTGCCAGAATATCTAAACGATCCACGATTTCTGGAAACTTCGTTCTGGCCTTATCACAAATAATTCTAATATCTACAATGTAACGAAAGCATAATAGCATGACAGGTGTTGCAGAACACGGCTATTTACTTATGTTCACCAGAAAACACTTTAATTCAGCGAAATTCATTCTCTAAATCTTGCAAAAATAATTCCCTTACCTTCAGAAGCAAAAAATCAGTTTAATGTTTTCCTTCAAACATTTTCGGGTAAAAATTCTGACATAGCACGAACATCCACTTTTAGCTTAGCCTGTACCAGACCACCGCACCGGTACGGAAAACTTGATTTCCTGCGATACGTGTTCTACATATGTAGAATCTGGTACAGGCTACTTTTAGCTCCGTGAAAATCAAAGTAGATATTTGAAAACAAAGCAAGTAAACGCGTATCACAAAACGGCGAATGACTTCATCGGGTATGCATGAGCTAAATAATTTCTTATGCGCATTTTGAGAAAAGATGCAACACTTAACCCGCTGCGTTCCACAAACATAGGTTATAAGTGGTGCAGATCAGGACCAATCAACATAGCTTGAAAGCTCCCCAAACCCCGACAGACGGAAATGCTGAAATAACACTTAAACATGAAAAAATATTTAATACTGTATTTTTTCCGGAAGAAGATGAATCAAAATTATAAAAACAATTATTAGTGTTATCACATACTTTCTTTATCAGCTTTATGGTGGATACTTTGTATAATTGCAATCACTTCTCGAATTTTCTGCTCCAAATCACGAACTGTGTTTTTGATTTCCTAAATAAAACAGGAAATCTTCGTCAACAAAACTAAGAATTGGCGCTCCCCTCACCTTTACCTTTACAAGCTTTAGTTGAATAACATTGCTGGTATCAAGGCAACTCAGCAACAAAATGTTTTTACCAAACTAAGAAATTTTAAGCAAACTAAGAAATCTGAAGGTTCGAATTGCCTGGCCACATTGCTGAACACAATGAGGAAACAGCACAATCTAATCCGTAATCTGACAATGATTTTTCAAAACAATCTAGAACCGTCCCTATATTAGACTAGCGAGCTAGTCGGTTTTTAAAGTTATAAAATCGGATTAATAACCCGAAACGGGAAAAACTGGAAAGTGCCGTACGGAAAATATGCAGGAAAAATTTTTTTTTCCTTTGCCGTGGCATTTCGTTTTTCCTTACTTGTTTTTTTTTTTGTAAAAATAACGACTAGTTCACTAGTCTATCCCTATATTGGTAAGAAACTCGCGGAACATGTTGAAATAAATATGGGGAAAATTTTACTGACTTCAGAAATATGTGATATTTTTTAGCTTATGGACAAATTTTTGTTATCAAATTTTCAAGGAAAAATGTGCGTCAAAAAACGCAGAGAAAATTTTTCTATGTGTTCAGGAACAAATTCATAGCAGTTAAGTTGTTACTTCTTACGTGAAAAGTTTAATGCAAAGCAAAACAAAAACAAAAACAAAGCAATTTCGAAAAAAACATCCTAAAGACATACATTTTATTCACCACAAACAAATCTCGCTTCGATTTTTACAATAGAAAATCATTATACCCACGTTCTACAAAAGCCTTACGAAATTACTTGATAATCTTGTGTAGGTGTCAAAATTAAAAATCTTCCGAAAACAATAAGAAACAAATTGGCTTTTTGAGGAAGAATAAGGAAACAAATATTTTCATTTTAGTTGAAAAGTATGTTATTCGTAGGATGGCTTTCCGCATGAAGGCTTTGTTCGAAAATCTATTTAAAATTGTATTTTAGATATCTCTCTGAAATTCTACCTCAAAAACACGGATGACGTCTTTTTTTATCTCAAAACATTTAGTCACTTTGTTCCGTACATGATATACATACTGCCCAAATTTCGTGTTATCAAAGCATTACCCTGTCAATAGGTAGGAAGGGAGGTTTTTCTTTTCCTTCTGTAAAAATAATCGATAAGAAAATTTTTGCGTGGCCCATCTTTCCGTCTTAAAAAACTCGAACGAAAACGTGAAATCTTATCCACAGTTAAATTCACCCGCTTGTTGTAAATCAAGTACCTTCAGATGCGGGATGTAAGCACAGCGTGAAATTCTACCATGTATGGAAGATATTAGTCCGTATACGGTAATATACGGGACCCGTACTCAGAGGTATTTCACACTGTGTAGCTGATGACAAAAATAATTTCTGCATCAAATATAACTACCTCTCGTTTCTCTTGTTCTTCTTCCAGATGATTTTGAAATTCAGCAAACATCTCCATTATTGATTGATTTCTCATTGAATTGGTTTTGGCTATTATTTTAGTTGAACAAATGTTTTGTGTCAGTCATGAAACTTTGCTGAAAATTAAAAGAACCAATACATTAATTCATGAACCCAAGAGTAAACCCTTTAGCTGCCGGAATATTATTGTACTTTAATTAACTTTGGAGCTTTGCTACCGAAGAACAGTTTCCTAGTGCAAGGGCTCGCACAGGGACTAGATTTTTGCTCTAGAAAGTGTGGGTATTGCCATTATCTGTATTTCCACGGGAAGTCAGGTGCTTTTCAAATGTCTACACAGAAAGTAGCTTAATGAAATTAAATTCTATTGGGCATGTGCCTCTCACCAATGCACCTAGCCTAGAGGTCGCGCTAATCTTCGGAACGATACGATGACACTAAACTGGTTTGTTGAATTCAGCAGCACGCCAATTTCGTGGAACAAAAAGACTGTCTCTGTTACTTTGCAATGTCCGTTTCGATATTAAAATACAAAATTAGCATATATAATAAGATGTTGTTTAGAGCTTGAGGCGAGTTTTTCTCTCTGAGGAAGGTAGGTTCAAGATGTCGTAAATAAATTCATATGAAAATTTCGGTTTGGAAATAACAACAAAACAAATTCAGTTTGAAAATGATGATACAAATAAAAAATCTCTCTCAGAAAGAACATACGTAAAGATAATCTTACACATAAAATATCTCATTTTATACATCAAAAGGTATCAGGCACAATATATTAAAATATATTATTAAAATAAGAACGCCTTGAATTTGAATATCTTAATCATATATATGAGCTAGATTGTTTAATTTCAGTATCATTAACAATCACATGTAAATTTTTCTCGAAAACTAACAGACAAAATATACGTATATTAAATATTATTTATATCAACAAAATTTGCCATAGTAAAATTATGAATCAACATAATGGTACATTTTGCATGTATATTTAATACTTTTTACATATTCTTCGACAGTCATTGAAAAATATGACTTCGCAATAATATTGACTTGCATTTCCACCAACACTACTGATTGCGGGATGCAACCTTACTTTAAGAATTCTTAACAGCTTACAAGTTGTAAATCTCTCTTGGAATTAAATAAAAAATCATTTCATTAAATTATAATCTATCGTTATGAAGATATGCTCTCCAAATTTTACGGATCTCTCTCAAACACTCCTTATAAAGCTCGGAAAATCATATAAACGCCTGCTGAATTTATGAAAAAAGATAAACAATGCCCCTTCTGTTCTATCATTTATTGTTGAACCTATTTATGTTTCACAAAAGAATTGCAATAAAGAAGGTACATTAGACATATACGAGATTATTTGATACAATATGAATGGGACGGCATCTTTCAACCTGAAGCTCTTCCGCCGGAGCTTACCGATTTTTGACCGCAAGTCCGTTAAAAATCCCATTTATCAAATTTAAGTTGAGTCCTAAAACTTCCAGTGGAAGAAAGATTGTCCGAAACTACCTCACAATCAATAATATTTAGAGTGTAGAACGATTAAAATTTTTAACTTATCTCCCAGTTCTAAAATAGCAGATGATAAAAATACCAAGAAAACATTCTTGATGAAAACTCAGAATAAAATGCCACCAAACACGAAAACCATTTCTCTTTAAGCCAAAACGTGTGGTTATTATAATATTTTCATTTTTATAAATGCCTAATAATATATCAAAAATATTTGACTAATAATCTTCATAGCTCATTGTGTCGTGGAGCGTCGTCTTCCTCATCCTCTATCTTGATATTATAGTTATTCTCTAAAGTTTTTTGCCTCTTTTCTTCAGTCTTTTTCTCATGTCCACCTTCCTGAAAAAAGAAGATAATTTAGGTTCTCAAACAATATTCAGTTCAGGTGGAAGATACCGACAGCAGCATTTATTTACATGTTGCTCACAATTCCCTAAAACACCCTAAACAGAAACATTTTGGGATTCAAAATCTAATGAAACGGATAATGTTTAAAAAATGCCTGGAATTAGATTTACCGCTTTAGGAAAAGCCTTATTTTCACTGGTTATTACGACTTTTTAAGACATCCATCAAATTACCTAAATTTTTCACCTTAACACAATACCTAGACTTGATTATGACAAAAAGAAATTGACAATGTACCACCATAATCGAAAACAATCAATAAATTCTATAACGTTTTTATAGGGAATAAAAGAAAGGATACCAATACGTAACTAAAAATAAATTCTTGTTTTAATGGTAACTATTACGTTCTATATCGTATTATTGCGAGTACAATCCTACTGCATCCGATGAATCAAAAGCTATACTTACTAAAATGTCCACAAACATGTCTTTGATCTCTTTCGCCTGCTCTGCTGACAATAAATTCTTATCATCAAATTTCTTGAAATCTTCTGACGAACTCTTTCTAATTATCTTTACTTTGATATTGTCTAAATAAAAACAAAAAGGAAGCTGTTTGAGAGAGAACCTTAGGCATAGAAGGAAGATAGGTATAGTGGTGATTGTGTTAGAAAACTTAGTGTCAATGGTAAAGCAAGATGGGAATAGTTGTGATTGTGTTACAAGACTTAGTTCCAATGATGAAGTAAGATGAGTATAGTGCTGGTTGTGTTACAAGACTTAGTGTTAATGGTAAAGCAAAATGGGCATTGTGGTGATTGTGTTACAAAACTTAGTGTTAATGATGAAACAAGATGAGAATAGTGGTGATTGCGTTACAAGACTTAGTTCCAATGGTGAAGCAAGATGGGAATAGTGGTGATTGCGTTACAAGAATTAGTGTCAATGATAAAGGAAGATGGGCATAGTGCTGATTGTGTTACAAGACTTAGTTCCAATGGTGAATCAAGATGGGAATAGTGGTGATTGCGTTACAATGGTGAAGCATGCCATATGCCACTATGAGTAATTCACTAACTACTCAATGACTGTAACTAACCAGACTGAAGTTTGAGGAATTTGAAAATTCATGAAAAAATTGAAGAAGTAATAAGTGGTATATTGTTTTCCTTATTTTCCTTTTTTTCCGGAGGTTCATGGTAGTAAACTTCTTTATATTTGGCATACCCTCCGATCAGCGCCGATAGAAGTTAAAAATTGCAATATTTTTAATGCAAATTGTGACAAAACATCCCATATTTTGGTTTATTACTACCTACTTAAATTTCCAAGCGCCTTTATAGCTAGGACTTACAGTTGAAAGTCGCAAATTTCTTGCGAAATATTTAAGCAATATTTAAATATAAAGCTGAAACATGATACGCTAGTGAATACATGGTAAGTTCCATATTTCAATTGTATTACCATACGAATTAGTTATCGTGCGACAGAGAGTGCAATATGAGATATATTTTGCGAGTTTCGAAATTCTTCTGTAATATTTTTCGAGCCTTTAGGCGAGAAAAATATAAGAAGGAGTTCGGAACGAGCAAAATATATCCATATTGTACGAGCTAAAGTAAGATAACTGATTTATCGTCGACTCAATTTAGGAAAAAAAACTCTTTGATATTCAATGTTGCTTGCGACATCACACAAAATCTTTCAAAAAGAAGCTAACATAGTGAAATTTCATATTTTACACGTAAAATATGGGATATGCAATATATGCGCTTCTTCTTAGCCAACCAAAATGAAGATATTTTTGACGTCGACGATAAGTTACTTTGAAGCAACCTTAAAATATTGATTACATACTTTGAAAGTTTAAGCCTGCTTCTTTTAACTGTTGCTTGACTTTTTCTTCCATTTCTTTTACTTTGATTTTAGTTTCATCATTAACTTCTCCTTCTTCTAGTTCTTCATCAAGCAAAGCACTTGCAAGTTTTTCATTGTCCAATGCATTTACACTAACCTGAATATCAGAAATTAATGAATTTAGACCAAACATATATCTATGGTATATACACCGTAATCACGTGATAAGTGACGTCATTTTCCAACTTAATTGTTTTTAATATTTTGGGAGTCCAATGAAGATAACGTCTTCTTAGACACGTTGCACTGCACTACACTAATAAACTAAACTAAAACTACACACAACCACATTACACTACACTAAACTACACCATACTATACCATACCATACCACAACAAACCACTGCACCACCCACCCTGCACTGCACTACACTACGCCACGCCACGCCACGCAACGCCACGCAAAACCACACAACACCACACCACACTACACACACAACTACACCCCACAACTACACCACATTACGCAACACCACACAACGCCACACCAAACCAAACCACATCACACCACACAATTCCCCAAACTTCACAACTCCACACCACTACATCATACCACGCCACGCCACGCCACGCCACGCCATACCACATCACACCACACCAAACTACACACTACGCCACACCACACCACACTACTAGTCCGGTCATTCTATGAACAAATTGCAAGATGAATTATTTTATGCTTTTTTGTTAATAAAGATTACAGTTTACATTTCCTACCAAGGAAAGTCTTTCTTCTTTAGTCACGAAGCTTATAAATCGGCTAATTCTCAACCGTATTCGACCGACCTTAGATAAATTTATCCGCCCAAATCAAAATGGTTTCCGTCCGGAAGACCAACGGTAGCACGAATCTTGGGTTTTTAGAAGAATTATCGAGGGTACCAAATCTAAAAACCTACCGACAGCCCTTTATTTATTGATTTCAAAAAGGGATTTGATAATGTCGATCGTGGAAAAATGTTAAAGATTCTATAGCATACCGACCGAGCTATGTAACGCAATCAGTGCATTATACGAAAATACGAGAGCCAGAATACTTACACCTGATGTGAGTTTGAGAATACACCGAAAGCACCGAGAGTACTATATTGAAAATGGTATGGTTTATTGAGTTTTCGAGTTACAAATTAAAAAACCGGAAAAAAGTCAGTAGAGTCGCTAGAAAAGTAGCCAGATTTTGGTATTTAGAACTTTGAAAATTTCGTTTTAAAGTGGATACCCTTGACAACTTTGAATAAGGCCCTAAAATTTGACAGTGAATTTTCAAGAATGGCCTGAGACAACCCCGGCAGAATTTTTCTTACTGTAACTCTTACATATTGAAGTAACGAAAAAGCATAAAACAATTTATCTTGCTATTTGTTCAAGGTTGCTCGTGATATTCGCCTATATTGACTGGACTATACACTAAACTACAGTGCATACAGCATGAAAAGTAGTGGTAAAAAGGGTATTTCTGAATTTTGGACCGTTTTTTGCTGACCTTTTAATAAGGAAATGGCTAATTTCTGCTGACGACAGCTTTTTGACTCTGAATCTTTAAGACCATTTTAAATTTGTTTCAATAAATCGACCAAACCGAGTATTAATTAACAAATAATGCTATGGTTGGAATAGTTCAGTAAACCATGGCTGATTTATTCGACTTTAACATGCACAAAATTATTAATGAATATTCATGGTCGAAAATTTTCAAATTCAAAGAGCTGACGTCAGTAGAAAATAGCCATGTTTTTGGGATCATTCTTTGTATTTCCCATTTTAAAATAGCGCTACAGATAACGTGACATTATCAAGATTATTACTAACATTGAAATTTTTCGAAATCATAGTGACAAAGTAAAAAATTCTTCCCTATTCATTTACTATATGTTTATTCAAGACTAAAATATAAGCAAATAATTAGTTTTGTTTACTCATGAGGTCCCGCTCTTTTACCATTAGAAAACAACAATTAGAAACAAACAAATTAGAAGATGTTTTCTGTAATGCATACCTGGAAATCTCCCTTTTCATTATGTTTCCCTTTGCTTTTCCCAGTTTCCTCTTCTTTTTCCTCATTCTCAGTGTCTCTTACCTCTTTCGATTCACCATCATATTTAGACGAAGATGATTCACTATCTTCGGACAAGGATGATGCCATCTCTTTGAATTTAACTATTTGACTGTCAAGCTTCTTGTTAAACCCTTCCCAGAAAGACAGAGCCTCGTATTCTTCATTATCGCCGTCATCTTCAACGACTGATGAGATGATTTCTTGAAATCTCTTGAAACGGCTTCCACCTTTTTTCTTGTTGTCCATGTGTTTCGACATAAGTTTTGTGATCTCCAAAAGTTTACCAGGTACTCCCATCTTCTTTTTCTTCTTCGCTGCGTTTTGAACTTTCTTCTCCTTGCCAACAAGATCGTCAATATGTTTCAAATTGCGTTCAACATTCTTTTCCAAATTTTGTACCCTCTCCATTCTCTTGTCCAAGTCACTAATATTAAAAAATCATAAGGATCTCCAGCAGTTTTGCATAATAAATAAAAACCATTCAATTAGATGCAGCTGAGGCTACAGTGCCTAGCACATAATCATTTCAAGATAAAAAAAAAGGCAAATTAGACTTGACCACAAAATCATTTCGAGAAAACAATTATGCAAAATAATTAATATTATTATAAAGAGGGAAGTAAAACAGTTGGAGATGCAAGCTTCAGTTGATAACGGCTTTAGCTAACTGCATTGTGCTTTTTTAAACAAGCCTAAATAACAAAAAATCTTTCAAAATTGTTCTAAGATTTTTTAAATAAAACTTATTGAAAAAGCTATTGAATTTAACATAAAATGGTTGGTTAGTTTGAAATTAAGTAATATGTACATGAATTATGCGTAATTATCAACCCATGACGGTTTAAGTCGAACAATATTCAAAAAGGAAATACTAAGAGAATTTCAAAACGTACAGCATGATTTACAAAGAACATAATTTACGTACTCGATCAGTCGTTTATTACTCTTAATGCTCTCTTCTAAGAGACCTACAGTCTTGTCAAATTCATTCTGATTTGCACCATCCAAACTCCTCAACTTCTTCATTGTAGAAAGTAGTTCTTCGGACCGCTTAATCTCTTTCAATGTTTCCTCCCTTGTTTTTTCAAACTCTTTCACAAGTCTCTTCTTCTGATCACTCATCAATGTAGAAGTCCGTGAATCTAACTTTTTGAACCCATCTGCTAGCATTTCATTTGCCGATTTTGCGGCCTCTCCTTCAGTCTCTTCTTTCAGATCATTCTTCTCTAATTTACCGATTTCGGAGTCGCCATTCTTCAAATCCACTTCTTCTTTCTTTTTGTCTTTGTTAAAACCAAAATCTAATTTAAGAGCGTCTTTCCTGACGTTTTTCTTTGATGCATCACCTAGATAAAAAATCAGTTTTTTATCAATTCCAATAAATTCAATTTCCAGCTAATGAAACGTAGTTCGGAGGTGGTTGGTTTTTCATAAACAAACCTCTGCTGAGGCGTTTTTCAAATGCCCAGCTTTTTTTTTCTGAACTAAATTAGACAAAACTGTCATTTTTTATCAGTTTTAGACCACTTAACCTTTTCTGTACAGGGGAAATTTTGAAGATTTTGCGAATCTTTGGAGACAGTCTATTTCTTGACCGGGGACCGCTCCCTGATGCAGGTGGTAACGGAGCTCCGAGGTCTCTACCCGGGGGTCAAATACCGTAAAAATCTTTAGCTATAGAGTTAATGTGCATAATACATATACCCAGCTTCAATATATATCATCTTGGAATTGAGGGAATTGTTGGTTGCGAGACCTAAAAGACGGAATTCAAGAAGCACGCACGAAAAGAACTGAAAATTGTCTTTTAACCATTTTAAGAGAATTCTGGAAAAAAAATCCTAATGGCATAAAAAACTTTCACAAAACAAAAAACACTGCAATGACAATTTCAAAATAAAAAGACATAACACAAAAAGTACAATACGATTTAAGCTTCAAATACCTTTAATATCGAGAATATTGGAGAAAATTTCATCGAATAAACCAACAAGGCCATCTTTTGACTTTTGTTGCATATTCTGTTTTCCTAATTCATCTTGTCTTTCATTCTCTCCCTCGTTTTGTAAAACCTTTCTCTCCAACTCTTCCTTTCTTACGTTCTCTAGCTCTTCTTTTCGTCTCTTCTCTTTCTCTGAAAAAGTCAAGAAGACTTCATCCAAACACTAGCAAATAACCACGTTCAAAATAGACATTTAATAAATCCAAAAGACATTCTTCTTAAAGCTTAAGAGAGACACATTCACGGCAACTGAAATGCGCCAAATTGCTCAAAATGACCCGATTTTTTTATTTGCTGTTTACACCTTTACCAGAATTGAAAATGGAGCCACTGGTGTACTTTCCATCCCCTTATACACCCCCTCGTTAAGGATGTTTAAATCACATAATTTTATGTGTAAGCATCTTGTAACTTATTTTAGGGAGGGAACGTAAAAGGAACAGCAAAATGTCTAGTAAAGGTGAGGTTTAACCCATTTTTCTTGGCCTAGGCGTCTAAAGCATCCTTCATATGGTTGAATTAACGTTCTATCAAATGGTATTCTACAAGCCCTCATTTAGGAGAAATACCCTGTAGACTTCATCTGGACATATTCACTTTATAAGCAGATCGGTAGAGCTACATTCAACGTGACGTTAAAGGAGGCCTAAGTGACATTTTTACGTCCAAAAGACACATTTATGGCCTTGTGTCCTCCAGATAGCGGTGGATTCTATCACCTTCAATGGACAGAAGGCTTAAGGCGTTTACTTAAAGAAGGAGTCTTCGAGAGATTTTAAAAGGCTTCAGTTTTACTATCAAAACTAATGTAAAAAATTTTCCTTATAATGTCTAGTCTGGATGCCATACTGTTTCCCTCGTATTTTAGGGAACTGAGAGAGATGGGAACAGTGGGACGGGCCTCCCAACTATATAATGTTATTTTGTTTTAGGTTTTCAGGGTTAATATACAGAAGAAAAATCAATCAAGCATATTGATGCGGTTCCTTAATAATTACCCAAATATAGAAAAAAAACACAATGTATATATGAAAGATCTAGTCATTGTTATTTAAAAAACCTAGTAACTCATTTTAAAGATGACATCATATGATGTTGCAACCAAATGTAGAAAAACAGCTTGAGTTAATCCGACTACCGACTATGTAGCAAAAAAATTACCATAACAGTCGAAATTTTCTTCTTGACAAAAAATAGATCCAGGCCCGTAAATGAAAGTCTTTTTAACGTTGTCATGGGGGACGCTGGGACAATGTCAAAACGAAAATTTTGAGCTCACTGCGCATACTACTACGTTTGCAAGGGAGAGACAGGGGGGGGGGGGGGCTAGTCACTCAGCCACCTTTAATGCAAGTTTTTCGGATTGCAAAATATCGTTTACCTTCTCGTTCATCGGCCTCCTTTTTCTGTTTCTGCAAGTATTTGGAATAGCCCTTGCCGGTTAATGCCGGTCTACAAATCAGGTTGACTTTCTTGGTTTTCTCCTTAGTATAAAAGACAGGATGCTCACACAACTTGCTGCTATGGACTGTGATGACATATTCACACGTTGCTGGTTCCTCTACACGAATTATGGAATCAAAAACGACAGATCCTTTGGCGCAGTCATACTATAATAAAAGAATAGTTATCAGTAATCAAACTAGGCTTTAATCTTCTAGCAGTCAAAAGTTTAAAGCTTTCGAAGATCTATTGGAAATTATCCTTATCATTAGTTTTTATCCATTTTTCACTTCAATCCTTATACTTAATTTACAGCATGTAATTATTGATATAAGGACGCTATAGGGTCACCATGACTTCAAAAAACTACTTCCAAAGTTGTGATAAAGGCAACTTAGATTACCACCTTTTACACATCATACAAGTTTGGAAATTTTTACTCTAAAATAATATGGCGAAAGGTTGTATGCGTTTTTACAAGCAACGTAAATTTTAAACTGAGCCTAACTGCCATTATTTGTCATAGAATTTCAGGTTAGCTCGTCCTTTTGCTTAACCCTATTATACCTGGGCTTTTTGAGGTTGGTGTAGCGGGTGGAGGGGGGGGGGGGGGGTTATGCCCGAGAGCCATAACTCCAGATTGGCTTATGCCCTTAATAAGACAATTGAAAAATCATGCTGACTGAACAATGGTTGCTGTGGTCACCTGGTGACGTCATCACAATGTCACTTTTTTGAAAAATAAGTACCTTTCTTTACAGAGCTATATATCTCTTGAACGAATTGAGGTTTTTCAATTCTGTTTTGATTTTCTGAAAGTCAAAAGAAAGAACTTTCGTAGGTATTCTATCAGATTTTCTCAAAAATCGAGTCCCGAGGCAAAACGGGCGCCAAAACTGCCACAAATTGGCCCCACCTCCATTTCGAAATTATGATGTCATCATACTTTTTTGGCATTCAGCATGATTCTTTTAATGAATTGAACAATTTGAGTTATTAAAAATATTTTTCCGCGGGCATTTTTAGACCATGTCCACACTAGTACGGATCGCTCGCGGAGCGGCCCAAAACGTTTATCGGATAGGCCTTCTGATCACACTTGCACAACGTGGTCCGTTTCAATTTGTGGACCAAATGGCTAATGGACCGCTGTTTTTTTTTGTAGTGTGAACAGCTTATCTGACCGATTTTAGGAACGGAGTGACTGTTTCTATGGAGATAATAAGTCACATGTTCACATAAGTCACATGTTTCATTGATCATTGTCTGGATGTTTCTTTATAATTCGTTTAGTATAAAATGAGTAAACAATTTTTGTCATTCGGCGCTGTTTTGAAGTGTTCACAATGGTACGGATAACTTTCTGGATCGGACCAAAAAGCGATCCGTACTAGTGTGAACATGGCCTTAGCCTCGAGCATGTGCTATACGGACTCGCAGACTTACTTGGGATTAGGATTCGTGTTTGTCAGGGTTAATTATATAATAAAACTAGTATCAATGAAGGCTCTGCCTTCCTGGAGACACCCTTATATGGATTCTTATGGAATTAATCAAAAATTGATACGATCGAAAGTATAGTGAAGGCGTGGAACTCGAGACTCCCGAGATTCAAGCTCAGTGGCTTAATGGTTCAAGTAACATAAACAAGATGATTACCCGGACTGTTGTTTTTCTCAGATTTCCAGTCAAATCACACGTAGATCCATTCACATATGACACGTTGTGGTAGAATATTTCTGTCGTTCGATCCTTCATCTAAAAAACAAAAATATATACTTTTATACGCCAGATTCTATGTCTTGTCGTTAAAAGGCCGGTAAAATTTTTTACAGACAATTAATTACTTGTAATGTTTCATTAAAACTTTGTCACGATAATTCCAACAAGGAAATATTTCATTACGTTTGACTATTCTTTGAATTCCAATTCGGTATTCAATTCAAACCTGCCAGTAGCTTATAGACTTTTCGCCAACTAATAAAATTACCCACCAAACACAAGTGACGTCGCAAAAGGCTATGATACAGTGTTAAAAAAGCGTCTTGTGGCAGCAAGAGACTAAATCCTTCTTTACAACTCTTTTAAATACTTTACTTCAGTTTAATACTACCTTAAACAGATTTGTTAACATAAGAGCCTCAGATGAAGCTTTAAATTGAAATCAACTGAAGAAGAAGAGCAAAGCAGAAGAATAAAGCCTTGAAAATGCTTATCCATCAGCCATTTCTACCGAAGACTTAATTTCAAAGTTTCATCTAACATTACGGATTGTTTCGGTAACTACGAGATCAAAACTGTCATGGAGTTGGTATATATCTACCTTCTTGTTCTTCCAGTCATATTCTTTGTCAAATAATCCAAGAAGAGTCATATCACTTTCCTCTCCATCCTTACCTGTAAATCAAATAGTTGAATACCTCAGGCTTTCTAAGTTCAGTTTTTTAACTCTGTAAAATACTTGCAGGGCGAGTGGATGTAAATAAAATAGGCGGTAGACAAGGGAAGCGAGAATCTTATTTGTATTGTTCTTTTAATTGTTTTTCACATAGTACTGCTGAAAAAACCACGTCGGCAAAATTGCTCTGACATGATCTATTATAACAGCAATTACGTATGCGTGAATTAGAACGACTGACCTTTTCTAAAGTAGAAAAAGATTTGCGTGAATTTTAGCATTTTTTAACCTGCAGTAGCTTTGGGACAAATTTTCGAATTTCCCCAAAACAATTCTACGCATACGCGTTTTTATATTATCTCAAAATAGTTTGAAAATATATACGTATATATATATTTTCACTCATGGTAAAGAAAAATATCTGTAACAAAATGTCTCAATTTCAAATTCTTAATTAATAAGCTACATAGAAACGGTGTTAATTTGTACGATCCTAAAAACACCTGATCTCCCTACTAGAGTGTCATAAGTTTAAAAGCATTTAAATTCTATAAATAACGTTAATTAAGATCGCAAACTCTTTAAATTTTCTTCGCAAATTTACTGAAATGCTTCGCAAAACCCAAAAAAATTTAAATGGTCGGCACTAACATAGATAGTCGGCAGTATCATTTTGACAGTCGGAAGTATCTATGATGGTCGGAAGTATCATTTTGAATACTTTACGCGCGCGCGTGTTGAATATTATTTTGAGATTTCATTTATTTGGACAGCCTGGTTGGCCGAGAGGATAGAGTTTCAGGATTGAAACACTAAACATAGTGGTTCGAATCCTTGCAGTGAAACTTTTTTGTTTCTTTTTTAAACTTTGTTTTTAAAGACGTTTTTGTTTTCGTTTTTTCAAAGATGCTTTTTGTTTTGTATTATACCATTTTTTTTACTTTCTAAACAACACTCGCACACGTCACACCTTTTAGCCTTTATTGTTCACTCGTTTTTGGGACGGGTTAGGGGTTGGTCTCCAGTTCAAAAAAATATAAAAAGTTCATTCTGCTTGTTTAAGATACTTCCGACTGTAAAAATGGTAGTGCCGACTATCTATGTTAGTGCCGACCATTTAAGGAAAGAAATTTTGCTGCGGCGCGAGCTTTTTTTGCGAAGCTATATAATCTTCTCTAATTCGGACCCTAAAAATAGTTTTTTTTTCGCTAAACGATGTTAAATTGCGAAATCCAGTTTCATAACCACGCAAAAAAAACAGCGCATCACACAGGGTCTTTCCTCACGGTGACTCACCATTGATGATAACGAGCAAATAATGAAGAAACCTACTAAACTATTGGAAAACAAAAAACATTGAGTCATGAGATTTTCATGTCAATTTCCTTTCATCCAAAAGACTACTTACCCGTACAGGGTGAAATCAATTTAGAGAAATAGCGTTCCGATATAACTACGTCACACCTTTATTTTCGTCCGCAAATTGATCCCATAAGTCTTTGCAATACAACAGAAAATGTCAAATATGTTTGCATTTGTCCGCATTTCGATCCCATAATCCTTTACTTCGTCTATTTATGGATTCGCAACGGTACGCTATTGATGGGTGTGTCTTAAAGTACTTTAAAGCTCTCGGCAAAAACAGGGTTTCTAACACAAGTGAACTTTTGGAAGGTTTACAGATCATAAAATTGTATCCTGGAAGGGACTCCATGACATTCCTATAGCCATAACAAACTAACTCTGTACAACCACCACCTGCATCATCAGAAATTAAAAAGATAGTAAATTACCTGATGCATGGTATTGCGTAACGTTAACTTTATGACAAACTTTGTACGTCCACCAACCGTTGTTCTATAATCAAACAATAATGTTCCTGATATATGTATATTGTACTCGGCAAACCTCGCCTAATACGGATATCAAAGACCTAATATATTCCGTATCCTACCCCTTACGGACTGTGTAACTAATAATGTTCGTTTCTCATCATGCTTTTAAAAAATACTCTAAGGCCACCAGTAAGGAAGGGGGGGGGGGGGGTCAGATATCTGTGAAAGTGTTAATTTAATGTTTTATTTGACCGGGATGCATGCCGTTAACACGTTCACTGCCAAGGCCTTTTCAAAAATGACAAAAATTACAATTTGAAAAATTCGGTTTTTTGAAAGTTTCAACGACTGTTGCTTGGCTACAATTGCCCTAAAACCAATTGACAGCAAATTTTCTGTAGATACGAAAAAAATCATTTAAACATAAGAAAATTATTTTCGTTCAGAAGTTATGGCGGTATTTTGACCTTGAAATGACGAGTATATACTGGTAGTTGGCAGTGGACGTAACGAGCCGCCATTAAATTTTGAAAAGGCCCTTTTTTTGGTGTTTTCCGTCATAAAACATGACTGTGAATCGATCGAATCGTTTTCAGCATTTTCTAAGTTTTCATCATTGCTGGTTTAAGACGTTCAATGCCAAGCTGTTTTCAAAAATGACAAAAATGTTATCTTGGAAAATTCCGGTTTATTAAGTTTTAACGACTGCTAGTTGGCTACAATTGCTCTAAATTTGACATAAGTATATACCAATCGACACCAAATTTTCTGTAGATGCCAAAAAAGGAGTGAAGACATAAGAAAATGCTTTTTGTTTAAAAATTATGGATGTTTGAAGTTGAACAATTAATGAAATATAAACAAAAGATAAATATTACATATATTTTTACAACACATTCTCAAAATAACAAATTATTATTAAAAGTGTGCATAGCCCCCTTACCATCTTCAATATCAAAAATGATAAGAGAAATGAAAGTACATTAAAATTGCTACCTAAGGTTTTCAGCTAAACCTAGTGATTCGCGGATAATTTTTGGAAAGTTTGCTCATGCGAAATATATAAGTTTTTTTTGCCAGCAAACGTTTCCCCTTTGATGCTTTTTTCGATCGTTAATTCAACTCTACATTTTATCTTATGTGAAATAATTTGGATAAAAGGGAAAAAAACGCTATTGACTTTTTCTAATGGACAATATTTGGTAATCTAAAAATAAGAATGTGGAATGTGTGTGTCTGTGTTAGATAAAAATACGAGCTATCCCAAACTACATGTAGTTCAATTGTTGACCCTTGTTGAAAATATGATAATGTATGGTTTGTTTTTTAAACAAAACGTTAAATATAAATTCATTCAAAAATGTAGTATGCCTAGAAAGTATAAAAATTTTATTTAAAGTTCATCTTTATCTTCCTTCTCTTCAGAACCAGGTTTTGTTCCTTCTCCTCCTGGTGCTCCTCCTTGTTGTTGATATATCTTACTTATAATCGGAGTAGCTACATCTTCCAATTTTTTCTTTCCCTCTTTAAGTTCTTCAGTTGTAGCATCTACATGACTGTCAAGCCAAGAAATAGCTTCTTCAGTAGCTTTTTCTAAGGTTTTCTTTTCATATTCACTTAATTTGCTACCGAGTTTATTTTTATCTCCAATTTGATTTTTCAGTGAATAAGCATAGCTTTCGAATTCGTTTTTAGCTTCAACGCGCTCCTTGAACTTTTTGTCCTCGTCAGCGAATTTTTCAGCTTCATTGACCATACGCTCGATGTCTTTGGGAGATAAACGGTTTTGATCATTAGTAATAGTAATTTTCTCTTTCTTTCCAGTTCCTTTATCTTCAGCGCTTACTCTCAAGATTCCATTTACATCGATTTCAAAAGTAACTTCGATTTGAGGAACACCACTCGGTGCTGGTGGAATACCATTCAAATCAAATTTTCCAAGGAGATGGTTGTCTTTTGTCATTAGACGTTCACCTTCAAAGACTTGGATGGTCACAGTTTGTTGGTTGTCAGCAGCAGTAGAGAAAATTTGAGATTTTTTATTTGGAACAACGCTGTTTCGTGCTATCAATTTGGTCATAACACCACCCACAGTTTCGATTCCAAGAGTCAATGGGTTAACATCACAAAGAATAATATTTCCAGTATCCTCTTTCCCACTCAAAACAGCACCTTGTACAGCTGCACCGTAAGCCACAGCTTCATCAGGGTTGATGCCTAAGAACGTGGATAAAGAAAAGCATTTGTGTAATACACATATTTCAGTAAAACGGAAATGTTTTTTAATAGGTATAGGGATATGGATAAGGATTTAATCTTGAATAAATGTTGGTTTAAATTTTCATTTCTTTTACTAAAATACTTTATCCTAAAGATTTTTAATTCTAAAATGTTTAAATATTCTTAAGAAGCATTAAGTTTCACTTTTTTTAGATTTGCTTAGACAATCTTTAAAACTTGATGAAACCATCAAAACAATGCAAATCCCAAAAATAATTACCTCTGCTTGGTTCTTTTCCTCCAAAGAATTCTTTTACCAAACTTTGAATTTTAGGAATGCGAGTGGATCCACCAACCAGGACAATTTCGTCGATTTCAGTTTTCTTGAGACCTGCATCATCGAGGACTTTTTTGACTGGTTTAAGTGTAGATTTAAAAAGATCAGCATTCAATTCTTCAAATTTGGCTCTTGTCAAGGTTTCTGAGAAGTCTTCACCGTCAAATAATGACTCAACCTCAACTCTAGCTTGATGAGCGGTACTGAGAGCACGCTTTGTCTTTTCAACTTCTCTTCTAAGTTTTTGCATTGCTCTGTTGTCTTTTCTGATATCTCTGCCCTTCTTCCTCTTGTATAATTTGATGAAATACTCCATGACTCGTTGGTCAAAGTCTTCACCACCAAGATGAGTGTCTCCACTTGTTGAAATAACTTCAAAGACATCATTGTCAATTGTTAGGAGCGAAACATCGAAAGTACCACCACCTAAATCGAAAACTAGGATGTTCTTCTCTCCTTCATGTTTGTCAAGACCATAGGCAATTGCTGCAGCAGTTGGTTCATTAATGACTCGGATAACATTTATTCCAGAGATTGTACCAGCATCTTTGGTAGCTTGTCTTTGTGCATCATTGAAATAAGCTGGTACAGTGACAACAGCATGAGTAACCTTCTTACCTAAGTAGGCTTCTGCAATGTCCTATAATACAGAATATCCTGCTTACATTCATATAATGAAGCAATGACATAATGTCAAGAGACAAAATACATAATGTGAATAAAATTTAGCAGTTGAGGTTTTTCATAAAACCCCTAGGAAAACAAAAACGTCAAAGAAAGCCTTTAAAACTTAAATCTAGTTTAAAGAAATGAACCAGCTATTTTTTAGCCACTTTGTTGCCTCCAAGTAGATTGATTGTGTTAAATTTTTCAGAAAAAAAATCCAAAAAGAAAACTAAATTAAATGGGAAAAAGAAACAACACAACAGGAACATATAAAATTCTTCTGTTTGATGAGAAAAGCAAGAATCATTCTTAATTCCAGTGTCTTTCTTGATGGCTGAATGAAATTATTAGGTATCAAGAGTTAATTAACATTCCTGAAAAACCTTTGATCAAACTCTTTATATATTTCAACAAAGAAAAAATTAACATTCGTTGAATTAATGAAACAGGAACTTGCTTAAGTTATTTTATTTTTACTAACTAGGCTGTAGCAGCAGGAATGAAACAACATTTCAGGGAATTTAATTATGATGAAATCTCTTTAAAAATATAATGATAATATGTCAAGCCTTCACCGCTTTGTACAAATTTTTCTTGTTCCAGCTGTTCTGTTAGACTTAAATAATCATATCTGTTAACAAAATGTTTAACTAACTTACTTTCATTTTATTCAAAACCATGGCACTTATTTCTTCAGCAGTAAAGGTTTTCGATTCTCCCTCTTTGACAGCCACTGTGATGTGTGGTTTGGAGCCTTTCTCAACAACTTTAAATGGGAAATATTTGATATCAGATTGTACAGACTTATCTGACCATTCCCTTCCAATCAATCTCTTGGCATCAAAAACCGTATTTTCGGGATTTGATGTCAACTGATTCTTGGCAGCATCACCAATCAATCTTTCACCTTCAGCGGTGAAAGCAACATATGAGGGTGTAATACGGTTACCCTGATCATTTGGAATGATCTCAACACGTCCATTCTTGAATACACCAACGCTAAATAAATAATAAACAATTATTTTGATTTATCTGTTCAAGGAATATTCAGAAATCGAGTAAAAAAGTCTGGTGTAAAAAAATCAAATTCAGTGTTCAGCTAATGGACAGATATCCTGTTCAGTTGTTTGGGGCAAATTTGATTTTTTTGTATTGCCCACTACAAAGTACTTCAGATGTTTATTTATACCATAACAAAAACAGACTTTTCATAAGAATCTCGTAACAAGCAATTTTCAAAGCAATCTAAAAAAAACATAAGCTTACCATGAGTACGTTGTTCCAAGGTCAATACCAACTACAGTACCAACACTTTCTTCTTTTTTATCTTCACAATATACATTACATACTACCAAAAGTAGAATAAAAAGGGCGAGTGACTTCATTTCAATGTCCTTGTAGAATAAGTTGTCTTGACTTACTACAGCCTTTTGATGTTGTGAAATTAATGTGTGGACTTCCTTGCGATCTTCCCTGATATGCAGTCCAAATTCTCGTCCGGTTTTCGTATGCTACGACGATTGGCCAAAGTAGGCTACGTAGTACAATTTGATTAGTTTAACAAAGAAAAAGTTGCGTCAGAACTTACGAAAGTTACGTCAGAACTTACGTCAGCAAAAAATCAAAAATCGTACACTAGATGCTACATGTAAACAACACGTATCCATAGAACACGAGAAATCAAAAGTGGAAGTGAATTTCAACCAAGCACAAGGAAAATGGTCAAAATGGTAGTCTCTGCAGAATAATTAGAATTTTGAGCTGCCTAGCTGTCCGAAACATAGGAAATTTCGAATGTTTTCTACAGTTTTTCTTTCTATAAAACCGTGCAAAAGTGCAGAAGGCAGGTCACTCATATTTAACAAGAAACTTGTCTTTCACTCTCTTTCACTTTTTTGTCTTTGTTTAGTCAGCTGTTGGGTATTTTCCAATTTTCAAAGTAATGTTGTTTTTAAGGGCAAGGAGAGACAAGAAACACAAACACGAAACTACAATTGAGTTAAGAATTTCAACTAAGGTAGTTATTTTTTCATTGATTACGAGTGTGTTCAGATGACACTTTTTCCTCATACAAGTTTTGCTTAAAAAAGCTGGTTGCTGGTTCTTTAGCTAGAGAAATTTTTACGCATGATAGTTTTAACACAACCATTCTTAATGTAAACCAAATTCATTAGAGAACAGGAAAATGGTGAAACACAAACTCCTATAGTGACTTCTGAAGAAACTGCTGAACAGCAATTTGATGCAGACCGGACCAGGGAATCCCACCACCCCAAAAGCCGTTAGGAGGGGTAGAGCATTGTAGTAGTTACCAATTCATAAACCTTGAAAGTCTCAGTGATGAAAAAAGAGTGATGTACGAACAGATCAAACCTAGGTTCGTTGAACTTGCACGGAAAGCACATTTCCATTGAGAAAAGGGAACTAAGCGCTGGCTAAGCTCGAATCAAACTGTTATGGGTGCCTTAATCCACGGACACTTTGATTCGTAAAACCAAGATGCTCTGTCTCTCTTATGCAGCTATGCACGGTTTCGGAAAAGAAATCAAAGTCAGATTGGAGCAACAGCTAACCATCCAAAACTCCAAGCCACACTTGGTATGCACAGGAAATTTATTGCTAAATTCGATATTGAGTTACGCCAGACGGATAAACCTCTAACATACAGAAGGCAAAAGAACCCCAGATTTCTCAAGGAACGCTTTAGGTCTGTAGATCCGTACGTTTTGGAAAGGAGACGTGAGGAACTTGCTGGTAAGAGGGTAAAGACCTCCCAAATCCGAAATGTTATGCAGGTGAAAGGAGTAAAAATTCTTTATCGAAATTGTTGGAGTTTACTCAACAACATGGATAACCTCACAACTTTATTTTCGGGACAGAAAACGTTACCATAACTCTATCTGAAACACACATAGAACCTCGTACGATACATGACAACAACAGCTTGTACGAAATTCCGGGTTTCAACTTCATCAAAAGAAATCGGAGAAATGGAAAGGTGAAGTAGCGATGTATATTCTAGAGAACATTCCTTGGAAACGTCGAAGAGATCTCGAACATGCAAACATTGAATGTATTTGGGTCGAAATACTCCCAGAAAAAGCAAAAAAAAATTCTTAATCGGATGTCTGTACAGACCCCCGAATGGCTCAAACTATCTACCAAAAAAATGGAATTCTATATTCACCGAGAATGTCAATACGTGTAAATAACATTGAGAAAGAAACTATACTGTTGGGTGAAATTAACGTAAATTACATGAAACGAAATGACAATCGTGATATGAAAGATTTAATTACAGCACAAGGTTTTCACCAACTCGTTAAAGATCCAACGAGAGTAACAATTAATTGCAACTCATTAATCGATGTACTGCTGACAAATAGACCATCAATTATCACAAAGACAGATGTCATTCCGTTAAGTATAAGCGATCATGACTATATTATATGTGTCAGGAAATTGAACAATACAAAAACACCACAGAAAAACTTCATCTCGCAAAATTATAATGATTATGATGCAAACATTTTCGTTAACAATCTCGAAACACAAGAGTGGTTTCCACTCTACTCGTATGCTGATGTAAACAATGCTTGGAACCTTTTTAGTATTGCTCAAGCTGCTATAAACCGCCATGCACCCATAGTGAAAAAGCGCGTTAAAGATAGACATTCCCCATGATTTTCGTTAGAAATTAAAACTGCAATGAATGATCGAGACAAAATACTAAGAAAATCTAAAAATAGTGAGGACTGGCTATCGTATAAACGGCTGAAAAACCGATGCAACAATATGATTAGGCATGCAAAAAGAAGGTATTACAATAGCTTGCTCAGCGAAAACAGTAAAAATCCAGCCAAATTTTGGAAAACGATTAAGGACATTTTTCTCACCAAAGAGAAATCTAGCAATTCATGTATCACAAGCAGTCCTGCAGAAAAGAAAGTGAAAGAAAATGAGTTCTGAAACTTCTTCTCATCAGTAGCATCAAATCTTGAGAGAAAAGCATTACCTCTCATAGATTTCATTTAGGGAGCAAGAAGAGAACCTGTCACCAACTTAAAAACTGCTTTTACCTTTACGTATGTCTCCAGAGTATTTGTTGAAAGACAGTTAAAAAACTTGAAAAGGAAAAAAGCTGCAGGCATCGATGATATACCACCGGGAATGTTGAAAGACGCTGCTTCTGTACTTCCCAAACCGCTATCGTTATCTCCAATAATTATTAATTAATTATTTATCGTTACAGACAAGTACAATACTAACTGAAAGGAAATTCGTACCTTTGTATAAAGGAGGTAGTATGGATGATCTGTCAAATTACCGCCTTATCTCAATATTACCAGCAATATCAAAAATTCTCGAGAGAGAATCTCAATGGCTTTGAAAACTGTCTAAAACACTCAAGAGTAATACAATTTGCTGATGACACGGTCATCTATCTTTCCAGAAAATCACACACAGAAATCGAAAAAGCCCTAAATTCAGACCTGACAAACATTGCTGATTATCTTGACAACAACGAACTCGTCATTAACTTGAAGCCGGGGGAAACGGAGTCTTTTGTATTCGGAACAGGGAAAAGGTTAAGTCAGAGCTCCCATTCCCTTGACTTAATATACAGATCTCAACCTGTCACATCTATCAAGGAGTACAAATATCAAATATGTTTATCTTCTGAATCATTAGCGAAAGTTTACAAATCTCACCAACACACAGCTTACAAAACTGTCATCATTAGATAAGAGAATATCTAAAATAACTGGCAAAATACAAACTCCTATAGGATATACATTATATATAGATATATAATGAATTTAAGAGATCCCCAGCTCATCTCTGGTTGGAAGGGTTCAAGATGACTTATCTAGTGGGTCATCACGAAGAGCTGGGAATGTGTCAGAGGAAGAACATAGCAAACAGGCACACGAAACCTCTCAAGGAAATTTTATCCTTGCCTGAGTGAACCTTGAGTTGAGCTAAACCCCAAATTTTAAGACACTGAGGGAACGGGAGAGTAGGGCAGAGTGAACTCCCTAAGCATGCGGACACAGTTTAACATCATTAAATATGTGTCTGAGACACTATTTAAGGTAGGAATATAGCTGCAGCTTCTTTCCTGCGAGATTGTGTTTAAAAAAGACTGGATCTATAGTATCACTAGTATTTAATGGTTGCCGTTTGTTTTTGTTTTGAAGTTCATGACGAGCTATATTAGCAAAAATTGTTGTTTTTGCAGTTTGGCACGTCCCAAGATTTTTGGGATATATCATGAAAGCGGGACGGCTATTTTCCTCAGATGTTATTTTTCCACGCAAACCTTTAGAGCATTAGCGTGTCGGTTGGAATTTTATAAAAAATCTGCTTATCAGGTTACCCATGACATGAAAGAAAAACAGTACGACATCCAGTAAAATTCTGAAATGAAGTTGATGAAGCTCTTTTTTATTGTACAGCTCATTACTCATTGGCTCTTCTATCACTTTTTCGACCTTATAATATTCACATTTCAACAAACGATATAATCTTTTCTCGTCTAGAGACGTGTTCGGAGTATAAATTCTTGTTCTCCTTTGAGTACATTTAAAAAATTCAAAACAGTCCTCTTCTTCTAAAATGCTCATAGCAATCGCTTATTAGGATGAGCTTTATATGTCACATATAATGAAAAGAAGAATAACATTACAAGGATATTCTTAATTTCTTACTCTTAATTTATTTTGCGAGTATACAGCGATCACCATAATAAAATTACAAATCTTATGACAACACCAATGCTATCTCTTTTTTTATTCAAGATTTTCAGAACAGGAAGAAACTGACCTACTTATGTTTACTTTGTCGCTAATTAATTATTATAACCGTTTATCAAAGAAGAAGAAAATTCGACTCGACTTAAGGTATACCACAGGGGAGGGTCCTAGTAATAAGAGCAGGGGGGGGGGGGCAAATTGTTCTTGAAAAAAAGCGGGGGCGGTTATTCGGGATACATGTCTTTGAAATACAGTAGACTCTCCAAATTCGAACACTCAAGGGAACAAATATGTATGTATGTATCATTCAAGTTGTGGAAAATTCGAATTATAAAGAGTATTTTGGCCTTAAATGTTAGCTTAAGGAACCAAGTGAAACTGTTCAAAATATATGCAGAGTTCGCGTTATAGAGTCTACTATACATCAACAAACTTACTGCACTTTTGAAAGTAAATTACAATGAGTGAAAGTTGACAATCGTATGACAACATTTAAAATTTTGCAGAAGAAAAGTTTACAATGCCGAAGAGAAAATCACTTGAAAAGTGTCGTGCACTTGACCAGTAAATCCTAAAAAGATTCCCAAAAATCCAAAAAAATCCCATAAATCCCAAAAAAAACCTCAAAAATCTCATAAAACCCAAAAAAACTTTTAATTCCAAAAAATTTTTTCGGTCTTTCAATCTCGTACGCTATATATCAGTAGTGGTTTACCCTTTGTACAATGCTACATTCTGCCTACATTATATCAAATGTTTGGACAGGAAACAAACTAAAACCTACAGCTAGCCAAAAGAGAAACATTATGATAACTAAATGAACTTCTTACTTACAAACTCAAGGCAATCATCACCGAAACTTTGGTCAATTATTTTCGATATTGAGCTCGGATCAATCGCTTCATCCGATTCTGTCTCTTCATTTGGAAGCTTGGTGACAGGAATTCTGCATGAATACTTTTGACCGAACTTTGAAGAAATATGAACAACGTTGTCATCATAGTCCTAAAATTCAGAATTTAAATATTATAAACATATAAAATGCAGTTCGTGGGCGATTCGTACAAATAAATTCAGAGTTTACATATAATGCATTCAATGGAAAACACCTGTTCGAAATGAATTGTTCATAATGTCAGTAAGTATAGGAGAAATTTCTGGAGAGATAAATTTCAAGATTTTTGTAGGGATATTATTAGGACCAGTTGCTTTGTTTGAAGACATTGAAGCAATAATATTGGGAACTTCCTCTGATTTAACTGGATTGAGAAAAATGGAATTAAAGGTAAAAACGTAAAAAAAGGTTCTTTACTTTAAAGGAATTTTGGTCCTAAAAGTATCCACTACCGAGGTGAAGTAGAGTTACATTCATTGGCCGCACCCAGTGAGTGATATGGCACAACACACCTATTCTCAATGAAATTGGTTTAGTGGAGCTGGAAGTTTTCATTAAAATGTTTTCCCTGACACCTTGCCAAATTTTACGCATGTTATTACAGTACACATTGAAGTATCTGGTTAAGTGGTTGGCCTTGCTACGCCTAAATGAAGAGACAATAGAGTTTTGATTGCGTATGTATGTAATATGGAACTCAGTTTTCAGTCAGGAGACTTCGCTCTTACGAATTTTCGAAATTACAAATCACGCTTTGACATTGATTTCAAAGTCCCTGTCGTTATCCAAGGTTTGTGAGATTTGTGCTGCTTTTAGGTCAATTTCTTCAGGCGCGGATCTAGAGGTACTGCAAAATTACAGAAGGATTGTAAAAGATCGTTAAAAAACTCATTATCTATTGTCATCATGTAATATATAATGACTTTTAAATTACCTTTTGCTCTCCTCCTGTAATTTTGCAGTACCGCTAGATCCGCGCCTGTTCTTAGTGGGTAAATGTCGATCTACAAGCTCCATTACTCTTGAATTAAAGGATTCAAAAGAAGTGCTAACGCTTTGTTCTTCCAACAATGACATTAGCTTTCTGTAAAAACCGGATTTTGACAAAAATCGATTCAAGTTCCCGTGGAGAACGGACCATGCTAGAAAGATCAGATCTTGGGGCAAAGGCATGCCAATCAAAAATATAAAGTAATACTCCACCGGCAGCAGATTTTGTAGGTGTATTTAAGAGAGAAGTCAAACGAGGGGGGGACAGTGTTTCAAAAATCTAGATTTGGAAATTCCAATTAGCAACTTTCATAGTACTCGTGATCCAAACTGGCGAGTTGTTGACAAATTTGTCCCTAAAAATATGTATTTGTGTAAAAGATGTATACTCATTATAAAAGTGGCCAATACCATTAAAATCAAGACTTAAAAGAACTAACAATGTCAGGCCTCCCAGCAAAAATATCCAAATTCTTTTAGAACTTTATTTTATGCTATTTTATGCCATTTTGTCTTATAATTTATGCTGTTTTATGCTAATTTTTTATTGAAATTTG
>JAUBWS010056945.1:0-16451 GCA_032270445.1 Darlingtonia californica | reverse complement strand
TTATTTGTAAATTTACATATACATAATGAAATATATATTGAAAACTTACTTACTTACTTACTTACTTACTTACTTACTTACTTAGATCTCGCTTTTTTCAGCCGAGATCTCGGCAAGGCGGGCTGATTTTTTTCCATATGATAGCTCCCGCCCGGTTGGTGACAACAGGGCGCTTTTCTACTTCGCCTCACAGGCTCTGAGCGAGAAAGCGACCTGTGGAGACATTGGCCGGGTTCGCTGTCGAGCATGCGCAGAGGAAAGAACATTAAAACAATAGACTGGCGTAAAAGACATACTTCAAAACATCATAACAAGCACGCTATTGGCTAATCGATTTAAAAGATTACATCACCTTCAGGGTTCTGACTGTAATTGAAGTGAATGTCTCCACAGGTCACTTTCTCGCTCGAAACTGTGAGGCGGAGTAGAAAGACGCCCTGTGGTCACCACGGTAAGATTTTGACGGCTTTCTAGTATTTTTCTCACGCCCGGAACACCCTAAATCGATCCTGGGCTTTGCTTTGCTCCGCCTGCGTCTTTATACGACGATTCTTACGAGTTTGCAGCACTGGATATTGGAAGATTGCCAAAACACAATGGGTGAAACAGCCTTCCCAGGTAAACTATTCGCACAGACGTCACTTTACAGAAAATAGTAGTATTTAAAATGTGTTAAAAACATATTCGCGGGTCAGAAAGTTATTTAATTACCTTTGGTTTTGTTTTCTGATAGTACATCCATCCAGGAGATGTTACAAATAAACTCTCTTTTTCTTTTTCATTTACATTTAGATTCATAATGCAATGTTTATCTTCCGCGTGGTAATTTACCGAATGACAATGCTGTCGAACATGGCAATGAGCTAAGCAAAACTCTTCATTTATTCCTTTCACGTGAATTTGATCTTTGCTTTCAAGTTTTGTATCTTTGTTGATTCTTAGAAATTGTGATTCTTGGTTGCAGGCTTCCGAGTTTACAAGTAAAAAAGAAAACAGTAAAATAAAAAGTTGCATTGTCGAAAAAAAATTATCTGTAAAGAATCAGTAGCAAAGTTAACCGCTAACTTATCAGTGATTTGTACTATGTATGATATAGATTGTATTAAATTTATAAGATATGTATAAAAGTTGTTTATGAAATTGTCTCTTTTGAATAAATCTATTTGACATTTGAATTCAAAGGAGAAAGTCAAGAAGAAGAAGAAAATGAGACAAAAGCCAAGTCAGGACTTTCATAAAACGTACCAAAAAGGTCTTTTAAACGTTTTACGTATTCATTTTTTTAAACCATAGGATTTAAAATTTAATCAAATTGCAAAACAGTCGGACTTTGGTTTGTATGTGGTATTTTAATCTAGAAACGGTTGGCATTAGACATAACAAGAGCAACTCCTTGGTGTGGCTATTATCGTTATTTTGAGTTTCCTGGGTGATACAATTCACAATCAAATTTATGAAACCTGCCGAGCGTATGAATATACGGGTAGATGTGTCTATATATTGGAGCTCAAAAGTGTTATATCAAATAGTTTGAATCCTGTTTACATAATCTCGCAGAGGTTTAGCTAACATCTTTCAATATAACATTCTTCTCAATATGTGGATCACTGTTAATTTAAAGAATCATAAAACTAAATAATGAAAACAACGAAAACAAAGAATCAGACAATTTTTTGCACCCTACGAAACAGGATTATCAAGCATGAAATTTTTATTATGTAAAATCGTAGTTGTCTAACCACGCTATATAACTGCATTGAAATCTTAAACATTAGGTACACTACATCAATAAAAAGGCTGGAATGTATTGCAAATAGAAAATTTTTTTTCCTAACAAACGAAAATAGCCGTATTAATAGTAAGACAAACTAATCGTCTGAGACGAATAAATCGTCCTAATTATCAATTTAACCGACAGTATAAATGTCGAAAAAAGAAATTTCTTTTGTTAGACGATTTCACAGTTAGTTTATTCGTATCAGACGGTTAGTTCGTATCAGTATAAATACGGCCAATAAAAATGGTTTCTCAATTAAACTTTAATATTGCATTGAAATCTTAATTCTTCTTAAATACATTACGTGCTATATTGTTTGGAATAAAACTAAAATCTTTTCTAAAATTAAACAAAAAAAGAAAGAAATTTGTCTAATGACTCACTAACAATTCTAACAACAAATTACATTGAATATTATTTAATACGTTATCCTATCTTAGTACTTAAAATGTGTTTTGTATTAAAACAACTTTTATAAAACAGGGTGTGTCAAAAAATATAGCCAGTCATTAGCAAGGGTATAGAAAACTTCAAGATTTTTCTTTGTTTTAATTTTGCGGTGCTTTTGATTTTTTCCCTTGAAAATTTATAATTTCTATTTTTGTTGAGACACCCTTTGGTGAAAAAGGTCGTCTTTTTTCAGTCCGGTTTTGAAAATACAAATATGAGATAAATCGAACAAGAGAAGTATTCATCCTTCGAGAGTAGATAAAAATCTCGCGAATGGCTTATTTCGTGTTTTCAAGCTATTATGCTGTGGGTATGATTTGTTCAATACTCCCATATGAAAACAGAAATGTTTTCGTGTAGCAATAGTCCCCAAAGTTTAATGTTGTTTATGAGAGACCATCAGAGTGTGTTTTAGCGTTTACTGTATGTTGTTAATGACAAACGCTGCAAAAAATACTCAATCTTTTTAATACCATTTTGGTAATATCGTGAAATCATAACAACTGTTGTTACACAAACACACTGGTTTTTCTAAAGCCGGCCACAAACTAGTCTGTCCGATAAACCGTTCCGGGCTTTTTTGCCCTACTCTTGGTCTATCGGCTAACGTCCAAAACCGAGTAAGTTAGGAGTCTGGATACTATAAACATTAAACTTCGATTGTTAAAAATAGCTGATTGGTTAATAGTGCGCGTAACAAAGCGACGTGATTGGCTCTTTTTCCATTTTGTTTTGGTGATACTATTGTTATGGTAGAAATAGTTACTGCACATGCTCCTCATTTTGCGATCTTAACTTACTGGGTTTTGGACGTTAGCCTATAGACCAGGAGTAGGGCAAAATGCCCGGAGCGGTATATTTGATAGACTAGCCACAAACCAGCTAACATTGTTGATCAACATTCTGACCAAGATGTTGGCGCAATTTGCGACCACAGAATTTCTATAAAAACAGAAACGACCAACACTACTATTTTCCCATTCACTTCTCTACTTCAAATAAAAAAGATACTCAACGTTTGAAAAGTATTCAAAAGACTTCAAACTTCAAAATGTTTGCCAACATTGTTAGTGAGTATAGAAAACTGTGCCAACATGAAGAGTTAACCAACAATTTTTAGGCGATTTTTCTCTTCTCGCACACTTTGGTGACCATAGCAAACAATGTTGGCCTAATTTTCAGCTTAATTTGAAACCTGTAAATTGCTGGTCTTTTGTTAGCATTAAAAACAGATTGATAAAACTTTTATAAAAGTTCGTATATGTAGTTTGCATTTTCCTTTCCACTGCAAATATCATCGATTGTAGGATCGTTACACGGTTTGTATTTCGAATTTACGCACATTGCACTAACTCCATGTCGGCTGTATTTCACTCCTGCCAATCCTCCAAAACATTCTGCGTGATTTTGTAATCCGATAAACTTCATATTCTTCCCTTTTGCATTATTCACGCAGTCGCATAAGACCCTAAGACGAGGAAAACAAGTTTTTAACTCCTTTTTGATAGTATATTTGACATTGGATTTGGAATGAAAAAGAATCTCTGTTTTTACTCAATAAATCAACAGTCGTGTTGCAAAGCATACGGTATGTATTACATATTATTGTAAAAATTGTATGGGTACAATTTCAAATTGAAAAAAAAGAAAAAAATACAGAAATCGAAGATGAACCTTTTACTGTCCCGCCTCTCCGAAGATTGATAATTTTACATACAAAAATCTATTGCTGAAAATTGAATAAAATGTTTCTTTTTCTTACCTTCTATTGAACTTATTTTTCCAACTGAGGAAACGACTTTTATTCGTCAAAAAACTAGCAAATTCAGGATGACAGTGAAGAGTTTAAATTATATAAATAATAGGAAAATTTTGTTAAGATTTAAAGTTGAAAGGAAAATATTGAGCATTGTAGATAAGAAAATAGGAGTGCAGTAGATTTTGCAGCGTTGTATATACCAGTATTTTCTTCAATACAATATCATGAAATGCTAGGAAAAAGTCGAAAAATTCTACCTATTCAAAACTTACTCTGTCAAAGTTGCTTGGTACTGCTTCCAGTCAATTTTGGAACGATGATTGAGTACATTGAATGGAAGTGCTCGGTCATGTCGAATGTCTTTAAAACAACCAACTGGTTTCAGTGATACACCACAAATCTTCGCCGTCATCGAAAGGACCTGACATAAAATACATTCGGTATTGTTGACAGAATAGCACACCATAAAATTAATTGAGTTTGGAAAAGTTTCAAATATCGATGGAGGAGAACTTGGTCAGTGAAGGTTATTGTCAAAAAATGTTTTGTCGCTAATCTCCGACTCAAATTTTTACAAGGTGATATTTGCGAGTACAATTATTTTCATCTACAGTTTATATCAAGTTATTATTACTTATTATGTATAACTGTAATGTATCGCTTCGACATGTTTCTCTTGACAAAAATTTACGAAACAACCAATTTCTACTTTTTTTGTAAGTATACTTCACCGGTAAAACCATTCGTTTGAAAAAATTGCATAGGAGATAATGCATCTTCGAGGGAAACTAACTATCAGGGAAAATTCAATGATGAGGAAAACTTATCGATGGAAATTATTCTTTTTTCGCCTCCCCGACGAATTTTTCTCGATAAAGTACTCTATTTCAAATATGCATGGTATAGGTATTTATCGAAGAGAAAAATAGAAATGACAGAGAATTAGAATGCCTTTCACTTGTGTCTTTCTTATGAGAAATATTTCGTATTTTTTGTAGGATATCAACTAATAATTATACCTTTGGTGTAGATGATTTTTTATAATATTGCCATCCGGCAGAAGTTACAAATAAACTCTGTTTTCCTTTTTCAGGTACATTTAGATTGACAATGCAATGTTTGTGTTCAACGTGGTAATTTACCGAATGACATTGCTCTTGAAAATGGCAGTGAGCTAAACAAAAGTGTTCACTGATTCCTTTCTCATGAATTTGATCTTTGCTTTCAAGTTTTGTATCTTTGACTACTTTTAAGAAAGTTGATTCTTCGTTGTTGGCTTCTGTCTGTACAAAAAAGTAAAACAGCAGGAAAATAACACGTTCCATCGTTAAAGAAAACAAGAGAAATTTAAAAAATTGATAGAAGAAAAAAATGTTCTCACGAATTGAGATTTAAATCTATCTATTATTAACTTTTTCTTTTTGCAGTAAAAACAGTTTGACACTTGAATCTAATTTTAATGACAAAAATTCATTGGATGCAAATTTTATAATATTTACAATTTTTTTTTGATACGGTTTCTGGAAGTAGTCGTCTCTCTATTTTACTGCATGACGTAATCTTTACATAAGAGGAAACGGTGTTTTGTAGAGAGACTTTTGCTTTTTTTGTTTTTTTTTCGAAAAGGTTTAACACCGCAAAAAGTTAATGACCCCAAAGGTTTCTTCCGACAAAATGTAATTTTTTTTCGAAATTCTGCTTTCTACGGAATATAAGTTCACTTAGAATAAAAAGAAAACCCGAAAAAGTGTTTGAATTTTCATTAACTGCATGATTTTTTCAACAACTTGCAAAGATATTTACGAAAAAGCTGAACCGCAAAAGTTTCTGCCGTAAACACTTTTTTAGTGGGAAGTATATTGACTACTTTGCTCTGCTGCTTGTTGTCATAACACAAGTATAATATTTTAGCCATTTCATTTAGTAAACCTACTTGCTATGGCCCTTTGTCTGGGTGACAGATAGCATGATTCATAACAAAACATAATCTAAAATGAAGCTTCTGAGTATTATTGTTATATTTGTGCCAATATTTCCAAACTAAAATATTTTGACTTCATACTCCCGAAATTTGAAAAAAAACCCACCAAAAGTTTGACAAATAATTTTTACTTCATTATTTCATGAATCCTGCAGCCAATCAGAATATTGGAACCAGTTTGGGATACTATTTTGGTGTAAGTATTATTGTATACGAAATACATGTTGTTCTTTATATACATATAGAATTTTCGGCTCAGCCTCAATTTTTTTCATCTAGAAAAGCAATTATCTTAATAAATACAAAAGTAACCCCGAGGATTAAAGACTTAAATTGTTTTTAAAGCAAAGCTTTTTCATTTGGTATGCTCATTTCCCTTCAAAAAAGTTTTAAATTCCGAGAATTTCAAACATTTCAGAGTCAATTCCCTATCTTAATGTGGTTGACGTTATGCTTATAAAAACGTGTAAATTTAAATTACTTTTTTGGACGCAGTAAACCAAGACATACAAAAATCAGTTAATATGACCTATACGTTGCTGGCACATTCAGTACCGACATAGAGGTTTAGAAAATCGGCTTTCAAATCACACGGTCTACCGATCTATTCCGGGCAAATACCATGTTCTAATAGTACGAGCATCAATAAAAGTTTGGGCAAAGTGTGTTCTACAAATCATGTTCACGTTTCCCGAACGATGACCGTTGGGTACGGGTGGGTGTGGGTTAATCAGCTTAAAGATTGTTCATATAATTTGGGAAAAGGCATCAAACGTACCCCTTATCATAACGAGAATCCCCGTGAAAAGATTAAAAATGCATTGATGTTGTAAACATCTTTAAAGTATGGTTTGTTCCAAAGATAGACTCATCAAAAGCAACTTCATGGTGAGATGTTTCCAGTTATTCAAATGCTCAGTATTAAAACACAAGTAAACTTAAGTTGCATGATAAAAATGACTTGTTTCATATGTCGATATGTAAACCAAAATGTTTTATGTAAAATGTGTACACGTTTCTTGATAAAGAATTAAGCGTAATTGAAAAAATCGTATCTATCGACTTATGAAGCAGGTACAACTCCATCTGGAGTAGGGTTTATGATGATAATGTTTGACATAATCTGTGATTCATGTAATTAGGGGCAAGACTGTATTGTATCACCAGTTATTTACAAAATTTCGTAGACATAGTTTGTGTTATCTTTTCCACTGCAGATATCACTGATTGTGGGATCAAAGCATGCGTTAAATTCCGAATTAACGCAACTTGTACTAATACCATGTCGATCATAATGTACTCCAGAAGATGCTCCATAGCATTCTCCGTAATATTGCAATCCGATGAACCTCATATTTCTCTCCTTCGCTTGATTGACGCAGTCACATATTAATCTATAAAAAACAAAAGGTTACTGAAGTGCATAGTAGATAAATCTTTATAGACATTAACTTTTAAGAAAATAAATAAAACAATATATTCGACCTTCAAAGGCTTGTTTTGAAATTTAAGCTGAGACTTAAGGCTTATTGAATTATTGCTTATATATCAATAATTCAATAAACTTAAAATTAACCAATTTTAATTTTGTGAAAAACCACATGAATTTAAAATGCATTTCAATTTAGTATTTTAGACTTACGTTCTAAAAATAGATGATTACATTGAACATTACACTATGTACGTTAAGCTTACTCTGTCAATGATGCTTGATACTGCTTCCAGTCAATTCTGGAACGGTAATTTCCAAGCAGAGTAGGAAGTGCTCTGTCAATTCCATTGTCTCCATAGCAACCAAGCGGTTTAATTGATACGCCACAAATCTTCGATGTTATTGAAGAGACCTTATATGTAAGATAGGTATCAATTATTTATAGTGAATTACAAGTGTAAAGTTATACTTAAGTGTAAAGCCTTTTTTCTCTTCATCGCTATAGCATGTTTTCGAGAACATAATTTCCCATCAACAAATCATATCAATTAAATCAATAAATCATAAAGAGTCCTCTTTTGAGCTCTGTTGTTGAAAGTTTTTCGCTACACTGTTCATTTTCGCTTATCAGAAAACAATAAAAAGTCAGTCAAAATCTGGAGACTTTGAACCCGAGAGGATTTTAGATAGATGTTTGTTAATTTTTTTGCAAAAAGTTCGTTTTAAAATTACAAAGAATAAAATGGAGACCATCAACTAGCTGTAATAGCTAAGCAAAATAGTGGCCACCAAAAAACTAATAGATGCTTATAACAAATACAAATATGATTACTGTGTAAATTTTCCAGTAAGAGAAATTTTAAGAAAAAAGGGATAGAGAAAATCTGACATTAATCAAGAAATGTACCGGTTCAATAATTGCTGTTTACAAAGGGTCTTCAATTTCTTCATACTTAATGAAGATAAGTCATCTCTCATTAGTATTTGATGCATCCTATTCCAAGACAGAATGCATTGATATTGAATGGAATTGATACCAAACTTGGTGATGGTGACCATAGATCTACATAAGAGTTTCATGGTGGATGAGGGGCGTTACAGATAACTAGAGATAACTTTACAGATAACTAGACAGGGCAATGGGAATAGTGGAATATTTCCTCCGGTAATCATTACAAGGCTGTAATGTAGCAAGATGTCTCTATTAGAAGAGCTGTTGTATAATAAACCTGAACAATTCTAAATTATCAATTTGTGGGGTTAGGGTTAGGGTTAGGGTTAGGTGAAAAATAAACAATACTTACTTTTCTTTTTGGTGATTTTTCAAAATATTTCCATCCAATAGATGTCACAAACAAACTTTCCTTTTCTTCTTCATTTGAATTTAAATTGACAATACAATGTCTTTGTTCAGCGTGATAATTTATCGAATGACATTGTTTTTGAAAATGGCAGTGAGCTAAGCAAAAATTTTCACCGATTCCTTTCTCATGAATTTGATCTTTGCTTTCAAGTTTTGTATCCCTGATAACTTTCAGAAAAGCTGATTCTTCATTGTTGGATTCTGATTTTACAATCAGGTAAATCAACAGTAAAATTAGAAGTTTCATCTTTGACAATTCAGTCTTATCCACTGTTTTTGTATATTCTCAACCTAATGATCATTTTTAATGTTTTAAAAGGAATGGGTAGTAATTGTAGAATATGACGTGAATGTTTCACCCGAGGTTCAAAAACTATACCCTTTTGAGATGCTATTTTCTACTTTTCTTACATATTAGATGTGGTTTTTTTATACTTAAAATTTTTTTGAAACAATTTTATGAATCGTTCTAAATTCTCATAACTTAAGGAATTTAACTCAAAAGTGATTTTACAATCCTTAGTTACATTTTGAAATAGTTGAAAATCTTTAATAATAAACATGGAACATATCCTTATGATAGAGAGAGAGAGATGGAGTACTCCCCCTTGAGTATGCCTAGTCTACCCGTACAGCTTGTACAAGGACAAATTTTTTCAGTGTGGTCGCTACCAGGTAGTCCCAGTATACCCCCTCGTATGGTGTTTTATATGAGCGATAAGATGGATGCTTACATAATTTGACACTTAGAAAATGCTTAATACAAAAATTTTCAAAATAGCCTTTACAATTATCAACTGCGCTTGCTTATGGGAGGTAAGTTCTTGTGGTATGATAGATATAAAATTGATGAACATTTAGTCTGTCTTAAAAACAAACTAAGTTGGGAAACTTTTATAATTTTTTCATGATTGCGTTTACGTATGGTAGTCAATATGACACCTTGAAATAAAATATGAAGAATCATAAACCATTTTCTAAATTTTAAATTTAGAAAATGAAGAAAACAACAAAGACGAAGAAAATGAATAAATTGAATTGTTCTACTATATAAGCTAAAAGCTTCAAATTTGATATGAATTAACTTCAATCATTGCTGATTTCAAATACATAAATGTTTTTCTCATACCTTCATTGCTTAAGAAAAAATTGGATGCAAAAAAGTCCAAAAATCATCGAAAAAGAGGTGTTTTGCTTAACTTTCAGGGACTATCATTGTTTATACAGATATAAGAAAAAACAAATTTAAATTCAATGCCATTCTGGTGCCACTTAATTGATTATCGTGCAAAATTGTCAACATATTCGATACTTTAACTAACATTTTAGTCTCAATTTACTTACCATACGCAGGTGTAGTTGACAATGGTGAATGTTTTATGAGTGTATTTTCATGTGACAAAGTTCCTTTTCATGATATTATCAAGAATTTATTTAAGAAGGCGAAAGATAGTAATGATTTAGGGCATTAATAACTTGACCTACCATAAGTGCCAAATTTAATATCATACAAAGGTGAAGGTGGCACTTGCGGAACTGGTAAGGTGTAGGTGGCACTCATAAATTTTTTTATGCTTATAAATATATGTACAAGCATTCATTTTCGTGATATTATCAAGAATATACTTTAGAATAAGACCGAACGTTTGCTGGACATCGCTACGTTGATTGCACTATAACATAATAGTGAGGTTAAGCAAACCAAAATCTACAACGTAAGGTCAAACTTAGACATTGATCGATTGTACTGCTAAAAGTTGCTAGAAATGCTAATTTCCAGAACGGCTGTGCAACGTCATACGTCGTAGAATATGATTTGCTTAACATCGCTAATATCTTATTCATAAAGTTGTCTTGTAAAATTCAAGTAGATACGGCAGAAAACCAGGCGTCTATTTTAACCCTGAGAAAATTGATTCATTGTAGTTCTCATGATCAAATGAACAGTTTTAGGTCTAAATCTTTCAAGATATTCTCCATGCGAACCAAATTATACACTCATCATTCAGGAAGCGCACATAATAAACTACAAGTCTAATCGCCTCAAAATCGGCCACTCTCAGACAGTAGAATCTATATACCCTTGGAATTAGGAACTCCGAATATATCAATTTCAATAATTGTAAACAATATCCTCTACTGTATCATGAGGAATATTAATGAAACTAATCCTTCTGAATAGAAAATTTTAATCATCTTTCTTTCAATTTCATCTTTTAAACTTAGCTTAACGGTTCCAACTGCTTTACTAAATTGGATTATATGTATTGGATTTTATAATCATTGACGTAAATAATGTACAAACATAATTGCAATTTCAGCAAGCTTCTTTTATCTTTTTTTTTATATCCTATATATTTCCTACAACTGTATGATATTCATAAATCTTAGAAAAGAATCCAAATTTATGAAATTCCCTTATTACATATTTCATTATTGTTCTTTGGATTTCAAGTCTAGTCTGCTATTAATAAATCCTGCAATCTCATTACAACAGTGTTACGTAATGTATAAATTCTTCCTGAAGAAAGATTTATTCTTTTTTCCATGCTCCTACAAAGTCAATTTTTTGAAACTGGGAACCATAAGCTAGCTGATTTTTCAATTTTCCCCGTGCAGTTTTTATCAAAATATCTCCTACAGCATAAAACTAGACGTCATCTTCTATAGGGAATTTAATTACATGTGAGAATAACTTCAGGACAATCCGTTGAAACTGAAAGTATAACTAATTTAAGTTCACATATTTGCGAGCAATAAGTATATAAATGTTTTCAAATCTTTGAAAATGCGTGTGGTGAATATAATCATATAGGAAAAAAAGAAAATTGTTCTCAAAACCCAATTAAATGAGGCTGTTGCCTCTTTCACCCCCTGGTCTTTGCAGGACGAGTACAAAATTTCAAATGGAGTGTTATTCCAACACAGAATATTCCAACTGTTCATATCTCAAGAAAATTTTAAGACCTTTGGACCACGATTTTCAAAGAAAGTTTAACTCTGAGTAAAAATGAATAATCTTTAACGTCGCTCTACCCTTGTTCGATCTCTTAAGAATCTATTTTTCCAAAACTTTTCTTTTGGTAATGAAGCGCTAATAAACAGGAGTTGTTCAAACCGCTTACAATGTACGATATGATCATACTTTTTTACCCTTGCTTTCCAGACTCAAATTGTCTCAACAACTTCATCCAGTAAGTAATTCAATCAAAATTTTTCTAGGTGAATGTTTTTTGCCTTTTCTCCCATTTTGAAAATATTATCAAATGACGTCACAAAACTTGTATTCATTTTATTCAATTTCAGCTATTATATAAATACAGTCTACAGTGGAAAAGCTTAAAACACTGCTTTTTAATCCAACAACCCATTAAGAAATCATTTAAAATGTTTGCTTGATTTTTAAGGCAATAAATTTCCAAAAAGAAGAAATAGCTCGGCAATGGCTTTTTATAGGTATAAACATTAATTATTTAGGAACCTATCGCGTATTTCATTGCAAAATTGGTTGATTGTGAAGATTTTTAGGAGATCAGTTTTATTGAGCAATCAATTGTACCACTCAAAAAATCCAATAAAAAGCTTTGAAACGGCTATAACAACGATTTAAACAGTATTTAACATTTAAGTTAAGTAACTTTTAAGTCATGTAACTTACTCAAAAAACAGACAAACTGTAGCTACGGCAAGCTTTTACAACTTTTAAAATTCATTTTTTTAATAACAAGGCTGATATGGACCTTTCTCGAGATTGTTATTTTAAATTCAGGCCTCTTTTTCAAATCAATTATGTCTTGACAACAAATTCCCAATGGTATCAGTATTATTATCAGCTCTTTGTTTATATTTTTGTTTATAAAATGAGGAATCGGTGGAACGACCGTGGAACGGGCAGAACGAGCAAGTAACTATCACGAATCGATCAAAGAAATGAAAAATATAGCTATAAGGTTATGGTTTGGCTTCGTGTAAATTGATTTATCAATATTTTTCCACGTTTTTTTGCTTTTCTTAAACTTATTGCATCCGGGGTTTTTGAGGATTTCAACTCCAGATTTAGCTAGGAAACCTAGCCCTCTGGCTTGCGGGCCGACAAGCATACGGCACGTGCCCGACACGATACCTTATCCAGTATAACGTGATAATACGGGATGCATGTTTATTTGCCCCAGCCAGACGGCTAGGTTGAACCAGTCGGGTGTGATATGAGCGAAATCGCTGATTGGCTCTAAGTGATGTAATGTTTTTTCAGTAAAATTCTAATTTATGCAAGATATGATGGCGTGGTTTACCATAATAAAAAAGACTGTGATAGATATTGAATTTGATGCATTTCGTGTGAACACGTTAGTCAAAATATTACTCGTGGAACGGTTATCCCTCGAGAGGAGCTCGCCTGAAATCATAGAAAATCTTTAATTATGAAAGTAGTAATTCATGGAAGTTTATGGAGCCAAGTTTATAGATGTTAATAAACTTCAAATTTTATGAAATTCCAGTAAGAACTACAGATCAATGCCAGAGTAACTAGAGTAACTTGTGCTGTTTGAATGGCAACACTTTGGCTGGCAAAACTAAGAGAAAAAACTGTGAAAGTTTATAAGTTACCAAACCAACATGGTTGAACTAGTATATAATCAACATAAAAACTGAAAGTTTGTTAAACAAGTGTGGAAATAAAGCAAGCAAGTTAATGTTATGGATCAACAAGGAAAGGAACAATATTTCACGCTGTCAGTTTTCTATTGAATAACTTATTTAATATAATAGGTATGGTGCTAAGACTTTTAATATTTTCATGTTGAAAATAATTCTTTTTGCAAGATTTATTTTTGTTGCCTTGGCAACCATTTTGTCAAGAGGTGGTAAAATCTTCTATGTAAAATTAAATTATTTTTTGAGCCATTTGATGCGTTTAAACTTTTACTTTCTCGATACTATTTTCTTGTTACTTTATTTATAAGAACATTTTCGTTCTGATCTTTTTATAAGAACTTTTTTTATAACCAACATTTAGGTAAAAAACAAAGTTTTTGATTTTTTTTATCTTACGAATGAATTCTTGGCCGTCACTTCGCGTTTTTATATATCTTATTACAACCATTCTTACAAGTTTTATCTAATTTCCATTGTTTCTTCAAAAGATATGACCATATTCCGAATTTTGTAACAACAGTATTTTGTACTATTTTTGAGGCAATTATTCTCGACTGCTCAAATTCAGCATGAGCATAAGATTTAAAATAAATGCCTTTTCTGGCATTCAACCTCCAAATACAGTTCGGAAAATCTTTTTAAATATTCTAGATCATTAATTATGACCAAATATACAACTGTCAATTTTTGTCATATTTTGTCAAAAATGATGACGTCATCAAAAAATGCGTGACGTTTTCAAAATTTCGAGATTACCAAAAAAATTCAATTCAGTTGGGGAACCTGCCTGGAAACTTTCATTGCAATATGACTTATAGGGTAAATAGGGTTAAAAATACACCTCCAACATTGAAAAGTAACAAGATTTAGACGTAAACTTGTCCTCCGTTATCGACATAAAAACTATGAATCCAACGGACTAAATTATCGTTCAGTTGTAATTTAGGGAAATCTGGATTGTCGAATTTTTGATTTTCACATGAAAAATAGCGTAATTTATTTTGACAAAAACTAACTGTCGTATACAAATTATTTCGTCATTAAAATCAAATCGGCAGGATAAACAAAATAACGTAATCAGGTCCGGATTTAAGGTTCTGCAGGTTCTGCGCTGGCAGAAGGTGTATTTTGATAATACAATTTTTCTTAAGCATAAAATTTTGCTAATATCATTATATCATTGCATTTTTTTTTCATTTTGAAACCATCTTTTCATATAAACTTATGAATGATGCTACATTGCAGAAATTCAATTGGTCTGTTCACGCACGGAAAGAAGAAGAACAATAAATCGCACGTGCGCCCTCTCATTCCTCTGTCCTCCCCTTCGTATATATACATTGGCATATTTTCGTATGCCGTAACTTTTTATTAAAGGTCTGTCTACACGGAAAGCTGCACTTTTACTAATTTCCTGAAAATGAAAATTAGTTCGCCGTGTAAACCAAGAATGCGTAAATTGTGACGTCATTTTGCAGGAGGTTTGCGACAAAGATTAAAGGAAATCGACAAAGATCAAAGATTTCTGCAGAGGTCCTTTGCAGAACCTTTTAATGACCGGCACCGATGCAGTGGTTGTTAGTTGATACTAATTATCGTTTGCCGTAAGAAGGTTTCCATGTAATGTGGAAAGTGATTCTTTCGTCGTCGAGACGTCTACGTCCATTTTCTTCTCGATCCAGGTAATATGATGGATGACCTACTGTTACAAGGTCTGGTGTTTGATGCATAGTTGATGGTCTTATATATTTTTTTACTGGTAATCAAGCATAACAGTGAACGACCTTTTCATAGATTTATTTAATTTTTTGGGGGCTGTGATATGGCTGTATGGTATATTGTTTATTTACTGTATGTCCAAGTGCCAAGATCAAAAAAAGAAAACTAGTATTAATAATTTTGTGTTGGAGAGACAAGCTGTTTTTGATATTATGTTGATCATCAACTGTATTAGTCTAACAGATATACCGCTCTGAGCTTTTTGCACACGTCAAAAACCGAGTATGTCAAATCGTAAAATGCGGAGCATGCGCAGTAGCTATTTCTACCATAACAATAGAATCACCGCAATAACATGAAAGAAGAGCCAATTAGGTCACTTTGTAACGCGCACTATCAACCAATTAGCGTGACTATTTTTAACAATCGAAGTTTAATGTTTATCTTTATTTTTTATTATACATGTATTTAACAGGATAAACTTTCAAAAATATGTACAATATTTACAAAATATATACATTATTTTATAATACATATTATAATATGACATATATTATATAATTTCCAGGCTTCTAAATTACCTACCTTTGGACGTGTGACGATAGACTAAGAGGAGGGTAAAAAAGCCCGAAATGGTTTATCGGATAGACAAAAACCCATGAAGCTCAACTTAAGATGTCATGTAGACGCACAGAGAAAAAGTGGTATTCAATGATGGTTAACAATGACTCTAAGTGAAATAAATTTTAGCACCTTATGGACATGAATTATCTCAGCGATTGAATATAAAAACCTATGAAATTTACCTCAAAATGTTATTGTTGCATGTGGACGCACAGAGAAAAAGTGTAAAAAATGACGCTTGAAATGAAGATGATTTGGTCGAAGTAAAATAAATTTTTGAACCTAATTTGCATAGATGATATGGGCGATTGACTACGAGGATCTATATACAAAGTTCAACTTAAATTGTATGTGTACGTGTAGAGAAAAAGGGTATGACAATGATTTAAAGTGAAATTAATTTTTTCACATGATGGATATGAATGATCTGGGCGATTGACTACAAAGACCACTTATTCACGTATTTTTCAGGGCCGGTGAAACCAGGGGGCCATGTTCCCTGCACTTTTCACTCTTTTTGATTTTCTATTAAATCATTATCTTGTGACAGTAGAGTGTGTCATTGAACTTTTAAGCTTTTCTTTTATGTAGGGCCGATTCGGCCCCCCCCACAGAAACTTTTTTTAATAACTTTTCACAGACTAATCTTTTAGCCCTGAAATTTTGTGACTTTTTGGGAAATTTACTTGC
>JAUBWS010056934.1:0-16458 GCA_032270445.1 Darlingtonia californica | reverse complement strand
CTTGTTTACTTTGTTTTATAAACTTCTTTACACACTCTGCAATGTAGAAGTGACGTTGGTACAACGAAGGAGTGAAAGAAATTTAAACTTCAATGACAGAAGCTTTAAGTTTTACATACATTAAAAATTTTAAGTGTAAAGATACTTATATTCATTTTTAAATACACCTTTCTTCGAATTCAGTTTGTATATGAGCGCGCAGACTTTGTTATCGTTTTTGGTAGGTAAACAAATCATTAAATTTGAAATATATTACAAGTAGCTTGATTTCATGCATTATCTTGACCAATTAAAGAATAATCAAAGAGAAGTTCTGCAATCAATTTTCTATCATACTTTAAAGGAGTATCCCAAAAGCATCTTTAAAAGTATATCGATTTGTTTACCTACCAATAAAAGTCTGCGCGCGCATATGCAGACTGAATTCGGAAAAAGGCATATTCTGTCGTTTAAAATTAGGGCTTGCTGTAACCAATGTTTTGTTGTATTTTGATTATTTTAGAGTTATTTTATCGTGTCCCGTGATAATTTTGGAAAGCCTGAGCAGTTTTCAGTAAACTAAAACGTTTTAGCTGGCAAAATGTTCCTTAAGTTGCACTAGAATCAGATTGGTCCAAACAAGCATTCTTTAATGTCTGTGCAAAGCCATACAAATGCTTGGCCACACACTAAAAAATTAAAACTATTATTGGAGGATTTATGTAATTGTGATAACCACAAGGATTGATAAAACAAATAATCCATATTGGTAAGGTTAGATATGCTTTACACTCTTAAAAAGCAAAGGATGAAAGAATACAAAGACGGTTGACGAACGAAAACAAAAGAAAACAAGACGCAACAAGACTATTAATGCTCTGTTGAGCAAAAATAGATAATTAAGCTGTTTCTGGATATGGGATAGTTTTTCTTGAAGGAGAGACATAATCTTTGCTAGAAAATTTGTTTCATTCATTGCTAGCTTTTAAGTAAGCTGTTCTGAATATTTTGTTTGCCGCCATCTTTGTGTAATATAAGTAAATAATAATGTTACGTCGCCACGTTGCAATAGATTTTCCCCTTTAAATCAGGCTGTCTTATTACTACGTTCGCAGAGAGCGCTAGTCCTGATATTCAGTTCCACTTCCTCCTTTAACTGGACACTCCGCTGTAAACATGGTTAGGAGAAAGATTTTTTCCACCCGTATCGATGAATCACATATAAAATCATGTATAAATGACGTATTAAATGACGTATAAAATCACGTCTAAAATCACGTATAAATTGAGCTTTCTAGCGATATGAAATTCATGTCTAGAAAAACGATATGCGCTCCAAAGATAAATCAATAATTAAACTTGTTTCCAATTTTTTGAAACGTAAAAAGGATTTTAGGGCCGAAGGTTTAGTAATTTTCACAAAAAGTGGCGTTAGTTTTGTACAATGATCTTTCTTGTAAACAGTGTAAAGGCTCGTTTGTTGAAAAACCAATATTTATGAATGGGATTATCATTAAATGATAGCTATGCACATTTTATGATGAAAAACGAAGTAATAAATTTTATTGTAGACAGATTCTAAAAGATGCTTTGTAAAAAATAATGAAACATTTTTCCCATTTATTTCTGCAATTGGTGTAAAAAACAGCCCTATATGGCGTTATGCTGAAATTCGGGAGTGGCGGAATTAGGGCCGGCGTAAAAAGGACCAGCGTAAATGAAGGGCCGGCGTAAATTAAGGGCCGATAAGGTAGTGGATAGTAGCAGCGAAACAATTGAATCAAAATTTGAAATAATAACGTAGTGACTCGTCGCGATCGTTAAGTGGTAAACAATAAACAACGGTAATTAACAATACAAACGATTCTTAATACCAAATTGAAATTTCTTTGAAAATTTATCATAACGCATTGATTCAGCCAGAAAACAACTAAAATTTTCATCTCATGCATAATTAATGAGCTTAGAAAGGTATAAATCTTCTCAAATAGTACCCTCTCACTCTTGCAAAATTGCATGCACAGAACATATGTTTTACTCAAGCAATTGGATTTTTCTGTTATCTAGATGCATAGTTTTATGACCTCAACTAAATAAAATCACTGTTTTCACCTGAAGCACGACTTTAAACGGTTAACATCAGATGGTGCGAAAAATCGCCATCTCATTAATTATTTAATACGTAGTTGTACAGCTTTGTTGCAGTTTTTTCTGAAGGTTCACTACATTAACCATTTTTATCACATACTTTCCAGGAAATGTCAGTCAATTTTGTATATTTTTTCGAGAGATAATTTTGAATCAAGCTCCAAAAGTGATATTTGGAGAAAAAGCAGTTTAACATATTTTTCTGAGCAAGCGCAGTAAGAAAACCTCAAACAGCGGGCTTATAAGTTAAGAAATACCGAAAATAGGAATCAAAAACATAAAAGAAACCCTCAGGTACTGACTTCAAGCTATCAAAAGTCGCTCATGCGAAAGCATGGCAAAATAGCCCAACCCAGTCAACATTGGGTTAAGGTTAACACACAAAAATGGAGCTATGTTAACTATGTTGTGTTTCAAAAAACGTGTTTTTTTAAATTTATTGATGGTGTACCTTAACATACGCAAGTGTTTCTTCAAAAGATAACATTAATGATAACATCATATTAATATTTTTCTTTGAAAGTATCCCCTAAAATTTGAGATTGTTGGAAACTACTTTTACCATGAAAACATATGTGAGCCTGAATAAAAATGAATGCAACTACGTTGAACCTTGTTTGAAAACTATAAAATTGAGTTAGTAAAACAATGATGTTTCCCAAGTTTAATTTTGTCCTACCCCACCTTGTTTTTAACTCTAAATGCTATGACTTCAAAATCCCATTTAATTAGCAATTAACACTATAAATTTACTCAGTTGTGGTGCATTATCGATTTGAATTCTTTGAGAGTTTTGTTGCCATAGATATACAGGGTTTATCAAAAAAAAGTGAGAAAGTAAAATTGTTTTTTAAAATAACAAAAAAGTTAAATCTTTTAAATTTTGGTAGCATGGCACAGCACAGAGCTCCTCCAATTTGTCGATTTGCAAATCTAAATCTAAATCATGAATATATATTTCTAGAATATTTTACATTGATGTTTTCCATGTTTTACAACAAAATCATGAAGGCGAGTTTTTTTGATACACCCTCGTAGAGTAGGATAAAAAATACACAGAGAAAAATTTATTCCATAGTGAAGTTTTTACTTTATAAATCTTTCATACTGAGACTCGAAACGATTTTTTATGTCCATAAAGGTTTTCCTGACCAAATAAATCAAAACATCCACACATATTTATGGTTGCCGTAAAAAGCGGCCATAATCGTGCTTTAGTTTTATTTCTTCAAAGACTTGCATAAAGGCTTTAGCCAATTCCAAAAGCGTCTTTCCCAGCTTTTGTTTCTGGATAAACAGAGTTTGGAATATAGGTATCGATATTTGATGATATGTTCGTGACGATTTCAATTATTCTATTTTTCAACTTTTCATCTAAAAGTAAAGATTTGATGATGTTGATATCTGGAATGAAGAAATAATTCAATCTTTCTTTTTTAAATGCTTCTAAAACACGAAGAAATAGGTCTTTTAGGATATGGCGATAAGGTCGGTTCCACCAATCCCTTGGGTGAATCTCCTCACATGCCCAAAACATAACTGTTTTAGCAACAAAAGAGCTAATTCTATCTGGGTCAATAGTTTTAACATATCGAACCCAGATGATCTTGAACAACAGGAAAATGACATTTTGTCGGTCACTGCGCATGCTCACTAATTTTCTCTCGACATGCGAAAAAGCATATCTTAGTTCAGTGCTGTTTTCATTGATTTTATCAGATGGTTTAAGTACGATGTAGGTTTCTGTGGTCAACTGCTCAATAGTTTCTTGTGAGGGCCATACACGCGTTGTTCTTATTTTCCATTCTTCAGCTACGGTTGGCCACCATTCTAATTTCAAAAGTGGTACAGCATCATAGGAACAATGCAACAGCTTTTCCCCGCATACACTTATAGCTAAACGTGTGTCAACAGTCGCATTTGTTACATTTTGATGATGTTCAACTGATATGTCCCTTTTTCTTTTTTTAAGAGCGGCAGCTATGAGCAGTTCAATGGCTTGAAATCTATCACTGTGGGGTACAGCTTTCTCTATAACATATTTTTTCACCCGGTACGGCATCAGGAACCCATCTTCATCCAAGGCAGTTTGGTTTTTTTTTTCTAAATCAACCCTATCCTTGAATTTCCAACCAATTTCTTCAACTAGGCTTAAGATTTCTGGATGATACTTCATTTTGACAAATCCTGGTTTGTTTGGAACATCTTCCATTAAACTACTTAAGTTTGTCGATAAATTCAAAAAGATAACTTCAATATCGATTTCTACTTCCCGATTGATATTGTCAGGAAACTCATTTGTGTGCATAAAAAATCGGGAAAGTAAACCACTTTCAGCGCAACTCCCTGCCAAATTAACATTGTCAAAAAGTGCTTTCATCTGTCTCCGTCTCTCCTCTTACTTTGTCACTACAGTTCTTGTTGCTCTTTGAATTATTTGACACAATTCTTGATCGGTTTCAAGAAAATGGATCCATTCTTGAGGAATATCTAAATATAATGGAAACTTGAATGTTATCACCATGAACCAGGCCGGCAGACAGTTTTTATTGCACCAGTTGCAATAAAGACACTTCTAGATCCGCGTCCGTTTATTATTGGTTCTAGGTGTAGATCTGGAACTTTTTTTAACATGTTATGGTAAACTACTTTTAAACAAATAACTACTTCCATTACTTGTTTAAAAAAGGTCCATCCCTCCTTTTTCGACATCTTTCTTTATTTGAAATAAGGGTGGATAATAACGATTGATCCATGGTCCTTACCGAGAAGGTTGTCGAAAGTGCTCTGAGGAGGGGGAATGACTTTCTAATAAATACCTTCTCCGTGATGGTTAGATTGCAATCACTTAAGCCTGCAAAAATTGTTAGGAACATAAACGCTAGGGGCGATTGGATGTTTGTATCGGCTAAAATATATATGTCCATGGCTCGTAATTTTTTCCGTGATTAATCACCGTTGTTAATTACCTAGCACTTATCAAATGTAATTTTAATTACCGTTGTTATTGCTTAACGATTCAACGATTATGCAATACTTTTGATGTCACGATTTCCCACTATTTATGATTTTTATGTAATATATTTTTACTTGTACTGTAGATATTGACCAAGTACACTGACGATGATTTATAAAGATTTCTGCTATGTTTTAAATAAAATAACTTGTCTTTCTTATGTTTTTCAAACAAAAAATTCTATATCTAATTTATTTTTTATTTTTTTTATTTACTATCTTATCAATCTTTTCTTAAGAGATATGCCTGCTTACCTTCCACGCCTTTCAACGATTTACCATCTTCATCCTGAGAGGCAGTAGCCATTTAACTTTTTTAGTTTTTTTTGTGTAGAAGTAGTCTTAAGGATGTAATCTCTTACTTTGAATTATATAAAAAGAAACTCGTTCATATATCACATGGTTTAGAATCAGCAATATAAAATTACTATATTTGGTATTTGTTTATATGGAAATTGTATCTATTAAAATTATATCTTATGTAAACATTCGTATGTGACGTCTTTTGTTATGTTGCGGAAAAGACTAATATCCTACCCGTCCATCTGTTAACCTAGCATTGTTAACACAAGTTATTATCCTCGCAATCATTTTTATTCGTATATATTCCTTCTGTGCCTGCATTCAAAATTGATCTTGCGCAGTGATTAAACAGATTCAATACCGCTTTCTTTGTCATTTCTCCTATAACTTATGCTACCTAACTCTACTGCCACTTGCATGCACTTAACGTGGAGTTGTTTTAGTTTTATTGTAAAAACATTATTTTCAAGCCCTCAATATACATTAACATATTGTGATACATATTTTTTTTAATTTTATAGTTGCAACACGGTCACAATTCACATAGTTATAGTTGCAACACGGTCACAATAGCATAGTTATCTTGCAGCACTCTCAGATAGCACAGAGTTATCTTGCAGCACTGTCAGATATCACAGAGTTATCTTGTAGTACTGTCAAATAGCACAATGTTATCTTGCAGCACTGTCAGATAGCACAAAGTTATCTTGCAGCACTGTCAGATAGCACAGAGTTATCTTGCAGCACTGTCAGATATCACAGAGTTATCTTGTAGTACTGTCAAATAGCACAAAGTTATCTTGCAGCACTGTCAGATAGCACAAAGTTATCTTGCAGCACTGTCAGATAGCACAGAGTCATCTTGCAGCACTGTCAGATAGCACAGAGTTATCTTGTAGTACTGTCAGATAGCACAAAGTCATCTTGCAGCACTGTCAGATAGCACAAAGTTATCTTGTAGTACTGTTAGATAGCACAAAATCATCTTGCAGCACTGTCAGATAGCACAAAGTTATCTTGCAGCACCGTCATTATTGAAAAAATTCCTCCCGAATAACAGATATTTTGCAAAACTTCCCTGTTCGCTGTGCACAGTTAGTCAAGGAGTGGGCACGTTAGAAAATTTTCCCAAACTCTGGGAAATTTCTAAAACCAAATTAAATCACTCCTAAAGTTTGCCCGTTGCGAGAAATTTTGCCAATATCTCAGGACTGGCTAAATACTCGAAACTTTTCAGATTAATAATTTTTCATTATGTGGTAGCAAAAGAATTTCTATGGTACAATGGTAACTGCTGACGTCAGCCTTTGTACACATAATTTCCAAATATGTCGAAAAAATGCAAAAAAGTACCAAAATTCTATCTATGAGCCATAACTCCCGATTGAGTAAAGATTCTTAAAACATGTTTTAATACTTGGATAGAAAGAAAAGGCTTTCATAAAAAGATCATCATGTGTTATGAAAATGAAGTTCTGGAGCCCCTCAGCGCGCCAAAGTTGTTAAAGTAACAAAATTACGTTTTTGCGCGCCATTTAAAAAGATGACATAATCCAACCTCGTCCCCAGGGCCATCCCCTTGCTTATGCTGACAACGCGGAGGGACTTCCCCTTCGCGTTGTCAGCATAAGCAAGGGGATGGCCCTGGGGACGAGGTTGGACATAATCGTGAATTTTTGTATCGTCATCAAAATTCAAATATGACAATCACTATATTCTGAAAGTTTCAACTCAATATCATTTTTTTGTCCAAAGATATCATAAATTGACTTTTACTGCCATTTGTACCAAAATGACTGACATTTCGCACCTTACCCAACAATATGGGCATGATTATATTAAAATACCTAAGTGATCACGCTGCCATCTTAAAATTTTCATAAAATGTGTTATATAGAATTATTTCAAGGTAAGGAAACTAGTTTCAAGCTGCCGGCTTTTTCCAATTTGAAGTTATTTGGGCATTCACCAGGGCGCAGGGCAAATAGCCAACTCCCCTACCCCGCCTTTAGATAGGCTGCATGTTCCATTTGCAATCAAAAACGCGTTATGCATGAAAACGAGGTAATCAAAACAAATCACCTCCGGATGTTGTTTGTTTGATTTATTTTTTTGATTGTCATATTCGGTTTTTCTCGTTTTCGCGTAAACGCGTTTGTTTTAATTGCAAATGGAAAAGGTTGAAGGTTACAGATCCGCTCTTCACTTATCCTGTGCGCGCTCTGCTTACATTGATGCTTACATTGATGTCCTCCTTGCCATTAACAAACGATTCCTGCGTTTTTCCTGATATGCTTCGCTGTAAACGTCAGGGCAAAAAGGAGGCACTGCCAACTCTATTTTTTTACTGAAACATGAAACTTGCGTTACATTCTTTCTAGGCTGTAGCAAATTGACCAATTAAAATGCAAATAAAATGCGGAAATAAGCTGTATGCTATGAATAATGGAAACAAACATGATTGCGAACGGACTACCGCAATCTAGTGTTTTTTGATTTGTAACTGTACTGTTTTCTACACGTTTCACAGACATATAGATTGATTTTCGATTCTAATCGTGCAACTAAGTAGCTCAAAAGTTGCACTTAACTAGATCAAAGGAATAAGCGAAAGTTGACAGAGCCTCCTTTTCGCCCAGACGTTTACAGTGAAGCGTGTCAGGAAAAGTGAAGCAGAGGATTTTTTAAAGCCGGCCTGTTCCATTCGCAATCAAAACAGTCAAAAAATCGTCACAAAAACAATCAAAACAAACAACATCCGGAGGTGGTTTGTTTTGATTATCTCGTTTTCATGACGTAAACGCGTTTGTTTTAATTGCAAATGGAACAGGCAGAGAGTAATCTTTGACTAAACTCGCTAGCCAGTCTCTTTTCCGAAAGAGCCGATAAAACGGGATATATAATCCGAAACGGAACCATTTTCTCCATCTGAACATGGCTTGTGTCTATTTGTTGTGTCCTTGGCCCGAAACAATCTGGCTTATCGCACGTTGAAAGTATATCTTTATAGAGTTCAACATCATAGCCTCACTCATGGTCATCCTATTAGATTCTACGACATGTGTTATCTTTACTATACACTCAGTGGTATTCGTCGTGTGCAGGGTGACTTTTTGCGTCGCCCTCCAAGGGCGCCCATCACTGTTGCCCATTTATGGTCTATGCTAGGTTTTTTATCTGCTTCGAAGTTTCCTTCACATGACAAGGGTATGTGGCGTGCTGCTATCCTGACTGCATTTTTTGGTCCCTTGAATTCACATGTCCTATGTCAATTCGATCCCGCACTGCGCCTAAATATTTGCGACGTCTCATTCAATAATGCATCAACCATTATGTATATCAAGATAGAGGCTAGCAAAACTGACGCCTTTCGTTTGAGTGTAACAATCCGGTTAGCTGCTATCCTGGGTCAAAGACTTTGTCCTATTAGTGCAATGAAAAGTTATTTAGAGCTGAGACCAAACATATTTGGCCCACTTTTTATTTTTAACAATGGCGATCGTTTTACCCGTAATTTTCTTTTGGCTTTTATGCGCATTAATTTACCTGGCATTGTCAACCTTAACACCCACAGCTTCCGCATTGGTGGAGCTTTCGCAGCGTTGCGTTATCAACAGGGGCTTCGGACACACTTATCCGTATTATGGGTTGTTGGTTTAGTGACTGCTTTTGTCGATACGTACGTCTTCAGGACACTTCTATTTTCAAGTTTCAGTTTGACAGTTTACCACTAGCACTTCAAAAGTTTGGAAGTAGATAATCTTCACCCATGATTTTTAAACTGTAAATATATGTACACAGTTATACTAACTACGCTTGTTTATATACACGTTATTTTAAATGTGCTTAACTACTTGTATCATATTATGAGTATACATACATTACTTATTCGCTTCGAGTTATCATACAATATGTATGTTTTGTTTTATGTCTCGTGTGGCTTTGACATCGATTTTTCCATAACCCTTTTATATTAATAAGGAAGTTCAGGTTTTCCTATTAAGGTCAGGTTACCGCGTGCACGGTACTTTTTGCACTTTCGATACATTCGTTTCGATACATTCGGGCGTGTCACCGCATTCACACTTTAGTCAGCTTGAAGTTATCTCGTACATGGGTTGCACCTTTCGGGCGTGTCCCCGCATAGACACTTTAAATACAGGCGTGTCCCCTGCATAGACACTTTAAATACGGGCGTGTGCTCATATAGACACTTTAAGTACGGGCGTGTCCCCGCATTGACACTATAAGTACGGGCGTGTCCCCGTATTGACACATTCTCTGTAAACAACATGTTTTTCTTCCCCGTTCGTATCTCTGTGGAGACATTGGCCGGTTTCGCTGTCGAGCATGCGTTGAGGAACGAAGATTAAAACAATAGCCTGCGTAAAAGACATACTTCGAAACATACATAACATATAACAAGCACGCTATTGGCTAATCGATTTGAAAGAATACGTCATAGTCAGCACCCTAACTGCAATTGAAACAAATGTCTTCTCCGCAGGTCGCTTTCTCGCTCGGAGCCTGTGAGGCGGAGTAGAAAAGCGCCCTGTAGTCACCACGGTAGTTCGTATCAAACTCTACAAGAAAAATAATAGCCTAGTAAACCAGCTATCTTTGATCGGCACACTTCGCTCTAGGTTTGATAAATTGCTACACGAGTCGTATTGCTCCGTCTGGCGTCATTGAAGAAATTTCATAGGATATAGGTAACTGCCAACAAAACAAACCCAGACATTGCAAGAAGAAGAGCCAAGCAGTGCTTTTTGGTGAAAATATTTTTAACAACAAAGGAAAGGAAGGTGGTATTGTTGTAGTCTGGAAGCTGAGAGCCAAATAATGACAAGAAATCCGTCGGACAAATTGAAATTTTCTGAGTTCATTTCTCACTCATCATGACAGGGCCGAGAGAGAGGGCAGGGGTGTCAAAAACGTTTGGTAATGCTGGCCATATGCATTCTTAATTTTCTTGTGCTTGCGGGCCCTTAACGCAAAAAAATAAGTACTGATGATGTCACACAGCAGGATAACATTTTTTTTATGTTATTTTATGGCCAAGTTCCTACTTGTCTTGTGCCATTGCCTACCAACCATTCATTGTCAGATAATCAATTATTGCAAAGGAACTAAATTTTGCGGGAATTTAATCTTGTGGAAGCCTTGCCTTACTTTTCAATTTTGCAGGAAAGTAAATTTTGCAGACAGCAAATTTTTAAATTTCAGGAGGAATTAAATCTCTCTGAAAACATCAAAACTGTGAATATTGAAAGTATATAATTATTCTCTGTGTTTACTGTTGTTTTTGTTGGAGTTATTTTGGAATTATATTTTATGCAATGCAACTTCTACAAGATCATCAGGCCCCTGAATAATCCTACGGACTACCTAGGCGCTTTGTTATAGCACACCATAATGCTGGTATGTGATTTGACTTTCCTGAGGTTTCTTATCTGGAATAAAAATTGCAGAAATCAAAACGCTTTTGTAAAAGATTGGCATGATATGGTATAGAAAAAATTACCATCAGAAAAAGCTCAATTTTTTATGGAGTTAATAAGTTGTTAGTGAACTAGCCAGGTAGACATATCGGTTTTTTTGCCTAGACCGAAGTGAACTGAAATACCTGATAAATTGTGTTCCTTGAATTTTTTTCACAGGTATGTATACTATATATAAATTTTTTGTTAATTATTCCTTGCAGCCTTGAAGGATATAAACTTACTTTATGGAAAAGGAATACAAAACTGTGTAATCAATGAAGATACTTTCAAGTTGGATTTGAACGTCCAAACCTATGATCATGAGTCAAGCTCGCTAACCATTAGACCATTGTGGCGTTATGAGTGGTGTCATTTTAACAAGAGTTTGTAAGCTGAGTTTGAAACTTATGTCAATTACCTGTAACCTGTTTCAGTTTGAAACATAAGTTCAATAAGGAACGCAGATGTGACGTAACTAAGTGTTCAAATGATATTTTTGATTATAAAATGATCCCACCCACCTCTAGTATGATTTAGACTGGAAATTAGATCTAAGCGTGTGATCATTGCACGCCTTCATTTTTGTTATGCCGAAGACTGTTACTCCCTGGTTTTTTTTCAGAATATTGCTTACCGAACATTATGAAAAACTGATGGCTGCCGAAGCAACAAATATTTGGAATGATATTAAGCTAACTGTAGTTTAAACTTTGCTTTAACTTTGTCTACAAGGAAAATTAGCATATCAAGCAAACAAATTTTGTATCTTACCGGACGCAGATACATGGGTGTAGCAGAATTCCTGGAGAAGGGTGACATGTTGTTTAAAAGTAATTATGTTTTACTTATATTGACAATTGGTATAATGACATTTTTTAAGGACTTGTCACTCTCCTCCTGAAATTTTATACACCTCCAGGCCCTATTTTAGGTTAATAGGTTAGTATATTTATCAGTTTCCTCATTTCTATATATACCATATTTTTTTGATATATATATATATATATATATTTTTTTTTAATTAGGTCTTTATTAGGTTGCATCCATTGTATTAGGTAACTAATTGGATGTCCCTTCCCTCGGGAAAATATATGTTTGAATTTGAATTTAGAAAATAACAGCAGCGTCCGTTGGCAAAAAAGGGCACTATTAGCGGCATAAGTTCAGATAAAAAGGGTACTTTTGACCAATAAGTACCCCTACATAGACTCCATTTTTAGGGGTTTTAGCTCAAATGAAGCTTTTATTTGAAAAGGGACAAAGGGGCAGCGTCCGATAGTCGGGCGCACTTTTCTTCTAAAATAGGGCCTGACCTGAAGGAGGAGTCAAAACCTCTGAAATATTGCTAATAATAAAAACGAAAAAGCATTTTCCATAAAAAGATGTGTCTTTCTTTTATAATTTGACAATCTACTCTTCAAAGATGTCTACATTACAAGACCATTAATAATGTTTTTGAACCCTTTTCCGGCGGTACCTTTTCAAAAATTGAGCACAATATAGTCTTGTACTTTTGATATCATAAATAAATCATCAAAACAAAAAGTTAACTTAAGTGATTTGCATAGAGTAACACCTGAATTTAATAGTTCTTCATTCCTTAAGAATTCAGAATATGTGTAAATTTGATATAATGGTTTCTTAAGGAAATTCTACGGAATTATTGCCTTGAAGATAGGTACCTAACGCGGAATCTTTGGCTTGGCTTACAGACTAGGTCTTAAAAAACATCCCGCGTAGGTTGAATCAATAATTTGCGGAACAGGGTATCAAGAGAATACTAAAGTATAAAGTGCAAATTTTTTGTTCCATAAATTATTTAATAGGGTTGCTTCAGGAGAAGTATCAGAGTTTTTGCTTGAAAGAAAGGTACTTTATTGGTGACGCTTTTTCTATAAGAACCGCAAACAAATATTTCGTGAACCTTTATTTTGACCCTATTCAGCCTAGGCTTTTAAGGGTAATGTTTCTCATTTTCAAATGAAACTTAGCACACTAATGCAACATGGTACAAGGAACATTTGTGCAAAGTTTCATGTAAATTGAGTCACGTATTCCTGAGTTACGTAACAATCATAATTACATCATAATTGCAAAACATCACTAAAATCACTGTCTGGACAAATTGGTGTTATTTTGTGCATAATACTCATATTCACTATTTTCAATTAACATATATGTGCTTACGTTCAATTTCCTATTGGTTGATATACAATGTACAATGTAGTATTAAACATTCAAAAGAAAATTCTGATATTTTTGAAACCACTTGCCAATCGCCCCCCCCCCCCCCTCCCCCTAGGCCGAATAGGGTTAAGACAATGAAAGAGAAACTATTTGATTCAAACTATATCTTTGTGTTTAAACATTCCTTTCATGGTACTGGATATTTGGTATTTGGATTGTCAACATGGCGCAACCTAGTAGTAAAGTGTGCCAAAAATACAAGATGTTTACATCATACAAAAAATCCTTTTTATGATACATTCTATGCAATTTGTAATACACACAAATCTATTTATAAAGATACTTTTCTTTTCTTGACAGATACTGTACTTTGAACGATAATACTCTGTACGATACAATTATAAAAGTTATTATGTCACACTTGTAATATTCTAATCACCCACTACCAACGTAAGTAAAAACTGAGAAAGGGTAAGCAGGTAATTAGAAGATTAGGGCTTTCCTCGCAAACTGTGTTTGTCGTCACCTCTTCAGATATTTGATTTTACTGGCTGATTACCAGTGCACAGAGCTTTCATTGCGCCTTCAGGATTGCTTTCTGCTCTTCAAGTCTTTCCATTTCTTACAGCAAGAAGGAAAAAGGGAGGGGGACTAGGTTTTCATGGGTCTATGTGAAGTAGGCTGGAAAAGAGTACGGTTTTTGTGAAAAAGGCTGAAAAAGTCCCTTATTGTCGACAAAAATTGGCGGAATGGTATAATTTTTTCTGTATACACCATGAGGGTTCTTCCAGGGCTTTCATTAAAAAGTTTCATAAAAACTTTTCATGTGATCACGCTTTTACACATTTTGGTCATGATTCTATTTTAGGTCAATGCTGAAGGTGAATTTTCACTTAAAGTCTCAGAATATACATAGGCTTTGCAATTCGAGTCGGCATCCTGCTAATGCCCATGTAAATGCCGACGTAAATGTGAAAGTCGTCATACATAATTATCACCATAAATAAATTATTAGAATAAAGTTTTTCATATGGTAGGCCAGCCTCTAAATTTTTACTTCCCATATTTTTCAATGCTGTATGGAAAATCTTTTTCTCAGTCCTTTCTGCCAAAATTCTGAGTCTTCTAACCTCTGTTTGCTGTTTAAAATTATCTGCACCCTTGTCCAGGAAGAACGCTTTTTAAGCAGTGTAGACTTTTATGTATCTATTACACAAAATAATGAACTCGTTTTCTACGAAAGTATCTGAACTAGATTACTTTATTTATTCTCACTATATCTCACTAGGTCTATACAAATGGCTGGATGGAGTGGATTTACAGAAAAAGATCTCCAAAAGCTAAAAAGGGAGGAAGTTGATGAAAAGGTATCGAAATTACCACAAAAGCCGAAACCTTCCAAAACTGATCAGAGACCACGGAAGGAAAAAACTTTGCGAAAGGCTGCATCTTCTTCAGTGAAACCAGTTGACACTTCATCAAAAAATATGACTGTAAATGACAAGGGAGTGGAAAAGGATAACGATATGGAACTAAAAGGTGAAATACCGAAACTACCGACCCCTATTAATGAAGTAAAGCAGTCAGAATCCCCAGAGAAGACTTTGGACGATTCCAGTACTGGAAATGATAACGAGGAAAATATACGTGTTTTGACAGATGTGGAAGCTGCTGAAATGCAAATGTCGTCTTTAGAAAAACTTCAAATGGAACAAAAGTTGATTGAAGACCAAAACAAGAAGAAGAAAACAATTATCAAGGAAGCTCTTGCTGAAAGAATGCGACAAACTCAACACGAATCTATGAAACTAAAAGAGATAAAAATACAGTTAACCAAATTGGATCAATTGTTACAGGCAGATGTAGAAATACTTCGAAATAAAATCGATCATTCATGTGCCGAATTCTCTCACGCACAGAAACGCTTCCAATTTGCCGAACAGGAGTATGTATTGGCGAAATTAGATTTTTACAAAAAGAAGGAACACAAAGACCAACTACAAGAATGCTTGTATACTATTATTCAAGAGAACGAGAAGAGAAAAGCAAAGAAGTTGGAAGAATTGATGTTGAAGCTGAACAGTGATTCTGACAGTGTTCCAAGTAGTCCGGTAAATGAAAACCTGTCATCATCGTCACCTTTATCGAAAGAAACGACAAACCAATTATAGTTTTACACCGTTTAAATATGTTTTGTTGCAATTGAATCCTTGTTCTTTTTAATTTTGGGCCTGTTTGGAGTTTTCTAAGATTCACGTGATTGGATTTGTTGATTCAATAATAAAAAAAAGAAATACCACCCTTTTTGTCCATATAAAGGGACAAAAAAATTCTGGTGGTGGCAAAACTAAGGATCGAAAAATGGTATAATTTTGATGTCTGAAACTGGATTTCATAAATTGAGATCCGATCCCGTCATTTTTGGCCGATGAAAAATTAGACCGAACTTTTTTTGCCTGATAAGGTACATACCATCAGTTGTCTAAAGAACAGCCATAAAACCGACACCAATCCATTGTTGTCTTTATATAAAGGAATTCCAGATCTTCTCTAAATTTTGTTCATGTTTTACTGGCATGTTATTATGTTTTTACCTCTGTTAAGGGTCATCTTTTGTTATCCAAATAAAACCAGAACAAAATAGGACGTATTCTTTTCAAAAGAACAATATGTTCGTAAGTGACTCATGGGCATTGAATGAGAATAAAACCCATCAAGTTTTTGTATAGTAGAAACTTCCAGTACTACATGTATTTATGGAAAATGAGTTTGTATACGTATTATGTTTACGTTGAGAAAATAAGAATGCTATTTTATATTTTTTATATTTATATCGCATATATTAACGCAATGTCACTTCGTCATGAAACAAAAAGTTTTTTTTTTCATAGAGCAATAGATTATCTAGCATTATGATTACTATTTTCATAGCATTTTTATTATGTTCTAAGTTTCTATCTACTTAAAGACGCTCGTGTCATACTGTACGTTTTCGTATATATTTCAAAGTTTATTATTATTCACAAATGTTTACCCAGGATAGCCTCTTTAATTCCATTTTTGGGCTGTTAGCAGCGAGGGTTCTGCCTTTTTGTGAAACACCTACCACCTTGTGAATTATGGTGAGGTAATTTTCATCGCTGAAGGCCTCATGTCCGCATCGAACTCGGGAGCTCTGAATTCTAAGCTCAGCGCTCTACCGCTCGGTCACGGCTCCACATAGTCTGTCCGATAAACCGTTCCGGGCTTTCTTGCTCTACTCTTGATCTATCGGCTAACGTCCAAAACCAAGTAAGTTAGGAGTCTGGAAACTATAAACATTAAACTTTGATTGTTGAAAATA
>JAUBWS010056923.1:934-16462 GCA_032270445.1 Darlingtonia californica | reverse complement strand
GCGTTTTCCAGCTATCTAAGGCACCCACAAATCCAATTTTTCTCTCCCTGTCACAATTTTAAGCAGAAAGAACAAGATAACAATCTAAGGGAACTTGATCAAAAACAATGCATTTTCCGCCAATCTAGGAGCTTTAAATTGCAAAATTTTCTTGCCCCTCACGGCCAACCAATGGTCGCCCTTCGGGTGACTCTATCTTCGAATGCCCCTCCTAGAAAAGCTTTCTGGCTACATGCCTGACTTTGAAGAACTGTAACCTAGCAATGAAATGGACGAAGAGAAAAAAATTGCAGACCCTGAAGATGAAATCGAAAAAGATGAAGCGTGATGGCGTGATCTGGAACACGACTGGGGGGCCTCATCTAGCATGTTCCTGACTGTTCCTGAAATACGTGGGTTCACATGTTATGATTTCTGAGAAACATTTCAAAATACGGAAGGCGTTAGCATGGGATGCTTGTAACAAGCTTGATCAAATATTGCGATCAAATATACCTAATGATTAAATGTACTTAAAGATTGGAGGGATGTTACTCAAACCTTCTCGACCGTGTTTAAAATTTATTTTGGAGGGACCACCCAACAACAAACACAATTTATGGCAAGCTTTTAAAAGTTACTTCACGGCTCAGACAACGTCGCAAACGCTTCCCAGGTCACTGCTTTCGCGTAAAAGACGATATTATTTCCAACCACATTTCCGATCTACATTCTAAACTTTAGCATGAAAACCCATGTAAATGAAATTGTCACAAATGGTTTTGCAACCCTCAAAGCTGGGAAAACTCAAGCGCTTTGGTCCTTTGCGGTTACGAAAAAACCTTGTTGAATGCATGGTTTTATCAAAGATCGAATATGGATGTGTTTTTTCTTCAGTAATTTACCACAATATTTATTGAGAAAATTACAGAAATTCCAAAATTCTGCCGCCTTGTAACTAGTCGACAAAGGAACAAAACGTTATCGAGCTGAAATAGTTGCCAATACGACAACGCTTCGGTGAAAATTGTACACAAGGTGTTAAACGATCAAAATGCACCTGCATACTTGAAACTGAGAAAATATGAGCAACACAAGAACCGATCACAAAACAATCTGGCAACATCAAATGAAAAAGACTCTTTTGATCGGAAATGATCGGAAATGATTTAGCTGCGAAAACTTATATTGAACTATCTGAAAAGTTAAAGAAGACAACAACAAATTCTGCCAAAATTTGTTACGACGCATAAACATACTTTTGAATCAATCTAAACGCAGAGTTTTTAACAGGCAATAGCTGGTTAGCGTTAGATTTAGCGAGTTACTATTCTATGAGATTTTCAGTTGTTAGCTTCCTTAAATTTAATTTTTTGAACTCGTATTACAGTTCTAATTTTTAAATTTTTTTTTCAATGTTCATTTCCAAGTCGTATTGCCCATTTCGAGATTTAAGTATAATTTTGTTCATACTTTCTTTCTTTCTTTTCTGAATTAGTTTTAACTATACTTAGTATATCTGTAAATAAATTTAAGCTTGCAAAATTTTATTCTACTTTATATGTATGTTAAGTTGTTCAAAGTCGAATGCCTTCGTGATTACTAATTTCAATTTTCGTGTGTTTCTTTCCTAATTTCAATACCTCAACTTTCCTGCGGGTTTTTTCTACTTATACAAATATTACAACATAGTTGGCTCCATCTTTTATTTATCTGATTTTGTCACCTAATGTCATCACTGAAAAAAATTCTCTATATTTACTCTGAAGGATGGAGGTGAAAAGGGTTAACTTACTATATGCTTTGATGTTTTCACATAATCCCTTTAAAGGTTCTTCTTTAGTATTACTGGCAATCACTTCAATTGAATAGTTGCAATCTTCTTTTTCTAGTATATCATCAATAATGATGTAAGACGTGTTGTCATCTATCTCAATCCGATACTTGTCATCAGCCAATTTTTGCCATTCCCCATCTTCAACCGTTTCCACATCTGCATTATTTGTTTTTGCCAAACAATATTGAACTGATTCCACACGTGCAATATCGTCGTCAGTCGACAGTACACAATTGCAACCACATGTTCTTTCAAGTGCTATCCTGCATAAAAATAAGTTTATTACACCAGGGATTAGATAAAGTGAGGTGTACAAATATTTCGGACATGAAGCCTGTCACTTGTGACTAAATTTCTCATTTCTGACTTTGTGAAATTTTTTCATTAGTGTGCGATCACATTGCCAGAAAACCAGACGGAGTTTGTTCCGCACTTTCCTACAAACCCGCATTTTGTTACTTTACGCTCGCTTCGCAAGCAGGGCTAAACCTCTCGGTTTTGCGGAAAATCTCTTTTTCTTGCAAATGTCAAGATATAAGTATAGGAAGAAGATAGCAAAAAAGCTTAGATTTCTAGGCTAGCGATCACACGGGACTTTTCATTTCGTTTAACTGCCAGTTGCCATGACGTTGCTATGGCAAAACGTATAATTTGCGTTTTTTTAATTGTGACCGGTTTAAATAAGAATTATTTTTTTGTTATGTTTATTTCAGGGAATACCCTACTGATCCTATTAGCAGTAGCAGTAGTTGTAGTACGTGCTTTTGGAGCTGCACCAAGGCTAATCACTCCGATTCAATTTCTTTGCGCTCCTTCTCCAGCCTAGACTAGATCAGAGTTACACAGACAGCTTCACACCAGGTATGGAAACTTGAGGGCCGTGACTTTATCATCCCGTCCAGGACAGTTTTGACAGGACTGCTAACCCCGGTCTAGCGCGTGTTTATGTTGCGGATGAGTTTCCCGTAAAATCATTAAAGTAAGTAAAAAATGTTTGAAAGAACGTGTTATTTTCAAAATATGTCTCAATTTTTCAAACAAATTTAAGAGACATCAATACATCATTCATTCATTCATTTTTCAAATATGATTACATCATAAATTATGACGTTGTGTTATGAAGTTTTGTTTCTGCTACCATTTTGATTGCGTCATTTGAATTATTTTTTATCATCTAACTTCAGACCACATTTGAAGTCAATATGATTAGAAGTTCGAAAATTACGAGCATTTGAATTTTGTATTTCTTAAAGGTGAAAAGTTCACTGAATTTACATGAAAGCGATCGATAACTTTTGAAAAAAAGAAAGATTCTGTGTTCTGCTTTCAGATTCTGAAATGTTAAACAATGGGATTTCACATATTTTCTGTTTTTAGCTTTAAATGTTTTGCCCAAAAATGCCCTCTAAACATTCAAAAATTCTATAAAGTTAATTACATTATAAAATATGACGTCATCGATATGGTTTCATTTTGATGACGTAACTCAAAGTATTTTTGTCTTATTTAACTTCAATCGAGGTATTAACATGATTAGTTAGATATTTTTTGGCAATCAATTATTCTTTATAAGCAACTTTTCTAACCTCAGCTCAAAATGGTTACCACAGTAACAATTCACATCAAAATTTTAAAAATTAATTTCTGCATATATCTTCCCAAATTAATTTTAGGAAGGATCGCAAATTTTCAAAGTTATAGCTTTTTCTTTTACAAGGAAAAAAAAAATTAACAAAAACTACCTTGTAGGAGTAAGTCAGTTTTTCCTTCCAATAATGCTCTTTTATCCGAAGTTTACTCCCGAAAACACTTCAAAAGCAGCTAACGAGCCAAAAAACCAAAATATTTGTTCTTTTTTTACAGGAAAGTCACTTATACAAACAATCTAGCAAAAGTCGAATAGTTTGAGAACTAAATTTTTACCCCGAACACGTTAAAATCCAGCAGTCATAAACACAAAATATCTGTTCTTTCTATCCAGGAAATTCAAAAATAAAAATTAAGAGGTAAAAAAAACACAAAACATCTGTTCTTTTTTTCCAGGAAATCCAAAAAAAGTCTTACACGGTCATAAAAGGTCTCAGAACACATCAATATTTTCCTGGAGACCGGAAAAGCTCTCACGAACACAAATTTCCAGGGGATCCAAAAATCGCAAGCAAATCGCTCGAACATATGCAATTTTCCAGCAAAAAAATCTCCCCGAACAGATTTTTTGTAAAATTAGCTCGTTGGTTGCTTTCGAAAACTTTAATTAAAATCATTTTTTTAAACATTTTTGTATTTGTTTTCGTAAAGCACTCTATCAAAATTCCAATGCCTAAAATCCAGAAATCGAATTCGAACAACAGGAAAACACGTTCTCTAGTTGATTTCAAACTCCTGTTGATTTGAACCTCCATTTGATTTGTGCTAGTAATCTCATGTTATTGAGGTTGATTTGGGAAACATCCACCCGAGGTTTTTAACAAAATTTTTGAAATCTTAGAAATTTAGTTAAATACAGTCAAGGAGACGTCATTTTTCCGAAAAGTCACTCAAAAAAAACATGAAATTACTAATCAATCACATGTTTACCGGTACATATATTTAGGACACCCTCCAGCGCTGCGACTTCGCAGCTCTGGAGGGTGTCCTAGCTACGGTAAATAAAGCAAATATAATTTAATTTTTCCATATTATGCTCAATGATCTTCAGTTGACTCTAGAGAACAAATTTTTAGAAAAATCAATTTGTTTGAAGTTTTGCTATAGTCTTGCAAAGTCGATTTCTACTTTGATGTGAGAAATTTTCGCGGGACACATTTTCGCGAATTTCGTAAATTTTAGGTAAATTCGCGAAAATAAAACCCAAAATGTCCAAGTTTTCGCATTCGCAAAAAAAAATCCCCTAAGTTTATACCAATTTTGCTAGTCGCAAAAATAAAACATTTTTCCCCATGAAATTATTGACAAACTAAAAATAACTCAAATGTTTAAAATTCAATGAAAATTTACGTTCTCCACGAAACTATAATTGAATCTAAAGAGAAATTCTACATTGGTCAATATTTATTCATGAAATTTTGAGTTCATTATTTACGAACGTTCTGAATCATAACTGATATTTACATTTACGAACAAAAGTTCGCAAAAAGTTATCCCACGAAAATTCCGAAGATTTCCGATTAGCGAAAATATAACCCGCAAAATTTTTCAAAATTTTGCATTTGCGAAAATAAAACCATAACATTTCGCGAATTTTTCATGTGGCGAAAATTTGTTTCGCGAGAAGTTCTCACGTCAAAGTAAAAAAAATTGAATGCCAAAAGTTCGGAAATCGAATCCGTATTTGAAATTGGAAAATACTTTCTTCGGTTGATATGAAAATCTAAATTAAATTTAATTCTACTTTTGGACCCGTCGTGAGGTGAGATTTTAAACAACTATGTCAATGTCGTACAAATACCCTTAAGTCCATTGATTGATTTCTAAAATAGCTTACCTTATTTTCTGAAAGCTTGGCTCAGCTAAAATGCAAAATAAAAAAGATTAGAAATAGTGTTATCATGTTCCAAGTACATAACCCTATTATACCGGGGAGGGGGGGGGGTGGGGGGGATGGGAGGACTTTTTTGCCCGTGGCCGAAATTTTGCAAATGAATTTACAATTGAAAATTAACAATTAACAAATATTTATCCGATACATTTTCTGAAAATTTCAAGTAATTACCACAGATAGTAATAAATTATGTGCAATTGTGTAATACAAGGTGTCGATTTACAGCATTTTCCAATACAAAATAGTCAGAAATTGAACTATTAATAACTTTTTATAGGAAAAAGATATAACATGAAACTTTCACAGTTTGCTTGATTAATTAAACGAATCATGCTTAATATAAACAATAGTATGACAACATCATAGATTTAACCGCCGCCGGAGTCAATTTTTCGGCGGTTTTGGCGCCCCGTTTTGCCTCCGGTCTTAGTTATTATCAAAATCTGGTGGCATATTTGCAAACTTTCTTTTGCCTTATAGAAATCAAAACAGAAATGAAATATCTCCATTCGAAAGATACAGCTGTGGAAAGAAAGGTACTCATTTTCCAAAAAATCGACATTTGTGGTGACGTTTCAGGTAACCATGGCGACCACTGTTTATCCAGCATGATTTTTTTATCTGTCTTTCTAGCGTAAGCCAATTTTGAATTATGGCCCGTGGGCACAAAAAGCTGCCCGCTCAACGGGCCTACACCAACCTCAAAAAGCCCGGCTATACTAAGGTTAATACGTTGTCGGATGCTTTGAGTCCAATTGATGACTAACCGCATGCAAAACGAGAAGTAAATTTAAAATAGCTTTATATTAATTGGAATATCATAATTGTGACTTTATTTTAGAATAGTGTTGCCGCTCAAATGTGATATTCTTGGCCCCTTCAGACATATGACAATTCTACTATTGTTTTTAGGTTAAACTTTCTGACACCAAGTTTTCAATTTTTCATAGTCTTGATGACATCACATTAGTAATCATTGTTTAGTGAGAATAATACTACAGTCATGTAACTGAGAGTTATTTTTGTTACCAAATTTATAGATTTATCTAGCGAAAGAGATTTTTCAGTGTTGCGGGCTAATGACGAAAAACCTAAAACACTGATAGCTAAACTTATATCGAGTTATGATGACTAAACAGTTTTGATCAATTTCCTAACATTGTCCAATGTACTTACGAATTAAGCATTGAACAAACGGTTCCTTTGTACCCACAGCATCATTAAGATAGATATAGCAACATTTTGCTTCTTTTGGGAGTTTTGTACACTCAATCGTCACCAAGGCGTTTCCATTTGCAACGTCTGCGTCAAGGTCAACGTCTGGAAAAGAATACATTGAAATGAAAGTTTATTCTCTAGTAATCTAAAAGTTTTCACAAATACCCTTTCACTATTATAAAATAAAACTAAGAGCAATAACACGAGCATGCGCTCATCTTGTATAGGAGACCGTATAATTGCCAAGGGCGAAAAGGAAGCAAAAACAACTATCAACATTCACTGTGACTTCAACTACTTTTAATGGGTCATTCTTAACAGATTACGCTAAGGATGTGGTTGTTGTGGCAGTTTCATGTTCAAAATTGGCTTGAAAATGATGGTGGCAACAAAAATACTCCACATCTTATTGTTGCGTTCCCACCTAATCGGGGCTTGAGTGGATATAAAACTTAGAATTAAGATAAAGTTTATAGTTCATACACAACGATGGTCTGTTTGCGATTTAAAATTACTCCAAGGTCCCGAATAAATGCCCTCCCTCCGCCAGCGCTTATTAACTCTTGAGTATTTTTTTATATCTTACGTTAGCTATGCCGTTAAATTACATAAATAATTTTGTTTTCAATAGTTTTACTTTCATCAAGCAATGATTTTGCAATGAAATTAAAACTATTTGATACTGTTGAATTATAGATATTTTAAAAAATTAGAATGTTTTACCATTGGTTAATGGTTGTAAACATTGAAATTTTCATTGATCTCATTTTGTTTAAAAAAAGGTTTGATATGTTAACGAAATATTTCCTCCTTGCAACAATCTACAGACCACCTGAACCATCAAAGCACTTTTCCAACTATCACAGACACCAACACGAACTACCTATCAATCGTTGACATTAATTAACGTGGTTTCAAAAAATAATCCCATCAATGTCAGCAACACAGTTGTCATTGATGCCAGCTTGAATGACCACGAATTATTGCCTGCACATGGAAAACAAATTCTTTCCGATACGAACTTATAACAAAAACTTGCAAATACTTTTCAAAGTACAATTGAAATTTTTGAATCTAAATGTCCGACTGATGCCCTCAACAGATTAAATAAAATCCTAAGGGTTACCTTGTTATGCTCCTTTCATCAAAACGCGCATCAAAGGAAAACAGTCTCCCTGGATTACTGAAAATATTGAAAGGAAAATTACATCTCTTAAACATAAAGCCAGAAAGACCGTCAGTCAAGGGACTGGAACTTTACATTCGTAAAAGAAACTTGTAAATAATGAAATTAAAAGAGCCAAACGCTCTTATTTTAACAAGGATCTTCAAAATAATGCATCTAATTATGACAAGTTTTGGAAAATCACCAAGGAAATATTTCCAACAAAAACTACATCGAACAAAACTTCTTCAAACTTCAACATCAAGAGATAAAGGACAAAAGGGACATTTCAGAGGAATTCTTTAATTCTTCTCCAAAGTTGAAATCCAATTGAAAAGAAAAGCCTTCTTTTTGAAGAACTTTGCTTGGGGCTTCCGTTCATCACATGAAAGATACTCCAGCTTACTGTACTTCAAATTTTCATCTGCGTCAGACGCTGAAGTTTTGAGACACCTTCGAAAGCTCAAACGGAAGTGTGCAACTAGTCCTGACAACATCCCATCCTCTCCCGATCAACGATGTTTGTTATGTGATTGTAAATGGAAAAAAAAGAGCAATCATCTTCAAACTTTCAAAGTTCGGAATCGCCACGCCACGATTGGCCCGCGAGCTACCCCTTTGATAGAAAGCAACAAGTCCGCTACAAAGGTGTTTTGTCGCCGCAGCATCCAATCTTCTGTGGGGTCCCATAGGGATCAATTCTTGGTCCCTTGTTGTACCTGATGACAATTAATGACGCCATAAAAAGTATGCCTACATGTAAAATGTTAATGTATGCTGACGATATGGTCATTTTCTGTTCCAGCAATGATTTAACGCACATACAAAAAAACCTTGAAAATCACTTCAAATCTCTGTGTATCTGGTCTGAAGTCAATAATCTCATCATCAACACGCAAGTCGGTAAAACAGAAACACTGTTTTTGGAACAGCAAAGACACTGAATAAAATTGACAACCACCCTTTTGTAAAACACCAAGAAATGGTTATAAACCACACTTCAACCTGCAAATATCTTGGGTTGAAACTTCCAAGTACTCTCTCAATGATCCTTCCAATTTTCGCCTTCTGTCCCTTTACAAGGTATGGTTCGAATCCACAGTATGTCAAAGATAACACCACTGCCCTGGAAAATCATGCCGAAAGGATCATCGGGGGAAACTACCGAGTAAGAGCTCAGAAAACAAGAAATGTGAACGCGTATGCTCTTTCGTCCAACAATGCTTGTATGGAAATATATATGTGATGTTTTTGATAATTACTTCCACTTAAAGAAAACGAGAGTGGCAACTCGAAATAATCGTATAGTGGATATTTTGCAAATAAGACTTGAGGTTGCAGGGCATCTTTCTATTTTAAAGGGGCTTTTATTTTCAACAAGCTACCAATAAAACTCAAGTAAAATCTAATTCAAAATTTATGAAATCTCCGAGAGATAGTTCTTTAATCTCAATTTTAGATTTTACAATTTTAGTCGCTTTTTCCTTAGATTAAATCTATGCTGGTTTTGTGCATTTACCTTTCATCCTACTTTTCCTTTATATGTTTTTTCGAATTTTATTCGAATTTTCCGAATTTTTCGAGTTTTACAGGTTTTTAATTTTTTTCAAATAAACTTTTATCTAAGCCAAATTCTATTTATTTCTATTTTTTTATTAATTAGATATATAAATCCAAATTTTGCCAGTTTCAAAGAAATCGGATATTTTGTTTGGCCTACATGACGTAGGGGCTAATAATAGCTTTCAAATGAGGGTTGAAAAGTGTTTTTACGACGTCATAGTGGGAAGTTGTGAGTGATTTTAGGTCAAGAATGGCATATTTTACAAAATTGTCATTTTGGCACTTGTTCATAACTTTTGAACCAGTAATGATATTGACTTCAAATTTCAAACAGTTACTAACTAAGTCAATACCAAAAGAGTGATGTAAAAAAAATAAAACGTTTTAAATTGTGACGTCACATGGGCATTTTCCTAAATTTTGGTCATTTTGGCACGCTCTGTAAACATTAAGTTCACACAGCTACACGGTAAACAGCAGTTTGTTTGATTGAGACCAAAAGAAAAGGATTTGTAATGACACCAACTATTCAAATATGGTTGGCCTACTTTGGTGCTCCTAAAAAAATGCACAATGACTGTGGTGGTAAGTTTTGTAATGACATTTTTAGAGTGTTGAATGAGAAATTCGATATGAAATCAGTACAACTCCAGGTGAGGCACCTTACAGTAATAGTATGGTTGAATGAAATAATGCAGATTTGTTTGAAATGGTGACGAAAACCAAAGAAGATACCTAATGCAATTTAGACACGGCCTTGGCTTGGATAGTATGCGCCAAAAATGCTCTTCGAAAAGCCTATGGGTATAGCCCAAATCAATTGCTATTTGGAAAAATGTCAATTTACCCTCAATAGTAACCTCACAACTACCAGCGTTGGATTGGACATGCTACAGTGACCTAGTACGATATAATCTAGATAGTATGCACAAAGCTCATCAAAAATTTATTAAAGCTGAATCAAGTGAAGTGTAATGAAGGCTTTGAAGCTACATAAGATACAGAAATATGCTGAAGAAGATTTTGACAGTGGAGACAAAGTGTTCTAGTAGGCCAGACATGGAAGAAAAAGTTTGAGAGGTTTACCTAGAGTGCCTAGAAAATAGAGTAATTTTATACTGTTTAGACATGATAAAGCATGCTATCGATGTCATCCATCTAACTTAATGAAGACTTAAGATGAATATAGTCCAGCACAATCCCTGGATTTGGATAATGCAGAAGTAGGACGAGAACACCAGTCAAGAAAAACAAATCCTATGAATGGTGCTGATAGTGACAATGATGATGAGGAAGAGAAACACAGCCAAGAAGGATGATGACGATGTAGACATTGATAATGTTAAAGGTGAAAGTGTTGGAAAAAATGGCAGTTGGGGGTGAAGATGGTGCAACGCATCGAACGGCATAGGTAATGAGACGACTGAATCTAATGAAACTGTTGATTCAAGACCGATACGTCAAACAATGAAAAGATTCTGCTGAACGAGAAACATTTTCGGTATAGGAACATAAACAACTTTCTCTAGACAAGCATAAATGAATTTAGCCAAACAGACATAATCGATTTTTTATGCCTTGGGCGTGAATGAATTTTGCTAGACAGGCATGAAAAATCTTTTGCCACGACCGGACCTATTTTTCCCTAAGGATGCTACTCCCCCTTCTTAAAATTTCACAATTTTGGGACCTAGCTCATGGGCTACTGTGAAGACATAGGATCTTCTGTTTGTTGCATTTTGTTGATATTTGCTTGTGTAAAACATTTGTGTAAAAAATTGACAATAAAATCGTCTAATTTTATTCGCTTTGCTCAAGTGAAATTTACTTGATTTATTTCCCATATTAACATTTCTGCCCAAAGTAGCAAGACCCTTTACATATGTGGGATTTTAGAAAATATTAGCGAAAATTTTACACTGATTAATGTAGGAACACGATCATTATGGACATTCTGATTATTAAAATTTCACTTATTTTTTTTGGCTTAAGGACAGTAATACTTGGAAGCTGATTACTAACTTGTGATCAACTTCTGAAAAGTGGCAATTGCAAAAACAAGTAATACAATCGATCAGGCTACCTTATTATGTTATTAATTTGGTAATTATGCTCTGTTGGCGATGAGTGTGACCTTTTTATGGCTTTTTCTGGATGGGTGTGACCATTTTTGGCTGGTGTGGGTGGGTGTGACCTTTTTCTGGCTGGGTGTGGGTGGGTGTGACCTTTTTATGGGTGGGTGTGGGTGAGTGTGACCTTTTTATGGGTGGGTGTGGGTGGGTGTGACCTTTTTATGGCTGGGTGTGGGTGGGTGTGGGTGGGTGTGACCTTTTTATGGCTGGGTGTGGGTGAGTGTGGCTGGGTGTGGGTGGGTGCACGGTTTAGTAATACCCGTTATCTTTACACTACTTGACGGTTTACGATCCGTCAAATATAAAAACATCATGAGCGAAGTCCTGGAAACTGACACTGAAGATTGCACAAGCGCAATTGAGTTTACACACTACCTTGACAAAAACATTAGATCCTGAAAAAGCCAACAAACACATTCGTCGACAGAAGCAGAAGATCTGATATGGCTGACCATCTTTCCGACAGGACACTCATAAAGACCAAATCGATACTGATGTAAAATATGTAGGTAGAAAGCTTTAAAAATCGTATGCAAACATCACCAGAATCAAAAGTACTAACAATCAATCGAGACTTGACCGAACAAAGCGATTATCACAACCCATCGAAGACTACTACGCGTTGGATGTAGACGTATCCATGACCACCTATACCGGAACCCTCATTTCCTCAAATTAGACCCTCAGTTGTACAGAGAAATGCTAAATAAGAAAATTCCCGTGGTTGATGAGCAGCCCAAAATCAAGCTTCCGGGCAGAAACGAAATGGCTAAAAAGCACCCCTCCATTTTTAAATCCCAACCCGCTTCTTCGTCTAGTACCGATGAAAGTGATGAAAGTGATTGCAATGATAACCAAGAAGAATCTTCAGTCGACGTTGACAAAGAATCTTCGGTAATCAGAGGCCAAGAATCTTCGGTAGGCCGTGACCAAGAAGCTTCGGTAGGCGGTGACGAACCAGACTTTGACGAATATCTGAATTTTTATTAGAATTATCTGATGAGTCACTCTGGGGGCAAAAAAGATAGAAGAAATGGAAACAACAAGAAGCAGCAATTGAAACTTTTGGCTTAGGTGGTAAGCGTCGACGACAATCCTTTGCACTACACCAGTTTGGCCAACCTGAAACTGGTAGAAGAATTGTTGGTGAGGCAATATTGTGTGGATGACATGGCAAAACACCATGAAAATGGAAAACGAAACTGTGGAATTGAGTATTACCATACAAATATGCCGAGTGAAAAGAGTAATCAGGGCGGACTATTCAACACCTGTAAAGGAGGCGTTCAATTACGCAAACGCCTCCTCCCTGACATCCTGAGGCAAGCCAAACTCAACCTGGCATGACCCAAAAGATATATTTTATAGTTAAATGATATCTTCAATGTATATAACATTTTTTAGTGATTTAGTTTCAATAGGCAACAAAAGAAAGTCCAGTAAACATTCTTTTTTTATAATAGTAAAAAAGCGAAGAGTTGTTTAAATAAACAAAATTCATAACATTTCTTATCATTAAGCAAAAATAGCTGAACATCTGTTGTTCAAACTCTTTTTAACTATCTTCGATAAATTACCCGTGTTTCATTGAAAAATACGTCAAAATAAATCCATTGTCAAATGCACCTTCTTGCATACATTTAAAGAATGATAACTTTACCGATTCCAACTCTTCATATTTAAGTAATATATAGAATTGCTGTACCTAAGATTTTACGACCTTTCATTCTTCGTAAATCAATCCGACATTTTTGCGTCGAAAATAAAAAGACCGATAAAAGACGTATATGTTGATTAAAATTTTTGGTACATTAATTTTCGGAAAAGCCAATATAAAAAATACATGATTTCAAATATTTTAACTGTAAACTTTTTTTCTTTAAAGGTGTACTTGAAACAGTGAAATTTGGAACACGTTATAAGTGACCCGAGTACCATTATACACATCAAACACGATTTCAGCATTGTGGAAATACCAATTTTATAACAACAACAAAATACTTTTGTTTTTTTATTTCTCAGGAAGATGTGAAAAGAAATCAGGTTAGTGTAAAAGTTTAATAGAATGTCAGACATTGTTCAGTGCAGTATGTTGTCCAGTGTGTCTCTTAATACCAGGTCGGACAAAGTTTGGTGCAGCCCGGCGTAATTGCTGAATTTTTTCATACTCTGGACATGTCCAGCATTGGCTGGATCGTTATGTCTATCTCACATGATCTTGAACTCTTACGTCACATGTTTTTGAAAGTCCACTTCATCTCATATAATTATGTTGAATGTCTGTGTCACATAGTATTGATTTTCCACATATATTTTTCAATAGTCAACTTCACATGCTTTCGAATTTCAATATTTGAATGTCAAAGCTACATGTTTGCAAATGTTTGCGCTTAATGTTTTAAATGTCCACGTCAAATATGCTTTGGAGTTCCAACGTCCCATCCTATGCTTGCTTTCGAATATCCACGTCGGACGTCATGTCTATGTGTTCCAATTTCCATGCCATACACTTTGATTGCCAAGTTGCTTATCAACTTTATCCAAAAACTTTGCTATATAATTAGAGTTACCATTGCAGTTAAAGATTTTCAAGAGAAAACAAGCTTAGATCCAGACACATAACAGGAACAAAATCTTCGTTCTGCAAGTTAACCATATCGACAGGTGGGGAGTTGCGAACGCGGAATGAATGAATAGTAATTTACAGAACAAGCCATATTGACACACTGACAACTTAACTTTCATTCTGTAGTTTGGTCATAAAAGCGAGGGCATAGCGGAATGTTTGTTGCCATGGGTACAAACTGGCGATGATTCCAATATACTTTCGCTACGCGAAATCAAATAATCAATTAATCCAGAACTCATTATCAGAATGAAATTTAGCTTGTATCTCTCATTCAAATTTACTGCATTAAAATCGAACAAAGTTGCGGACACTTCGTGCTTTGTGATTCGTTAATTTATTACCATATTTAATAAACAGAAATGACTCACCTTCAGAAACATGCAAATTACTCGCTGCAACTTCAATAACATCATTTTCTTGATAAAATTTAACTCGTTCTTTGATATTATCGATCTCATTTCCTCCAGGAAATGTTCTCAAATCTCTTTTGCTGACAGTCAGTTTCAATGAAGTGTAATTATTTTGGACATTCAAAATGCTAAAAAGATCAATAAATATAGGAAAAAACAGGTGAGTAATTGTACCAATCATCGGGTCGAGACTATTAAATTACGTGCCTACATCCCTAAAATAGCCTACGTACTATATCCCTAAAAATATGTTCAGGACCAGAAAAATCCATTAACCCTACCACGCCCCCCCCCCCCAGCCAGTCTTTGAATGGCTTGTTCGTTTTTCCTAAAATTTAGTAACAAATAAATTTGCAAATTTTTAGTGGCTGACGTTAGCCAATCTTGAGATATTAGCCATTGGTCAGAACCAGATGCTTTTTTTTACCTCCAAATAGCTAAACTGTATTGTCAAATAACTTTTTAACAAGAACTTCAAATGTTTTCATATTTTGTCAGTCAACTTACATATGATTTTGCAACAATTTGACAGTTTCAAAAAATTTGACATGATGACGTCACTATGACGTCATTATGACGCCATTTTCGTGAAATTTTGCCTAAAACCACAAATTTTGCCAGGTTCAACAGTTACTAACTAAGTCAATACCAATACGCTGTGACGTCACATTGATATTTTCCTGAATTTTGGTAATTTTGGCACGCTCTGTTAACATATTTGTGGACATTTTTGCGCTTCATATGAGATTTAAAATAAACTATATTGTCTTATTTATACTAAACCGAAAACAGAACAATAATATATCTCCTACAAAAAAAGTTATTAAAATTAAAAACATGCTATATTTTTACCAAAATTATTTTCGTGCAAAAAATGCACTAATGTCTGCAGTTTTTTTCCTTTCCAATTATTTTTAAATTTTCTACAAGTTCACATTATATTCTATGTCTGTGTCAATTTTCACGTAAATTAGATAAGATTTGAGGATTTTATCAAGGGGGGGGGGGGGTTGATTTGGGGGGGGGGGGGGGGGGGGGGGGGGGGGGGGGGGGG
>JAUBWS010056912.1:0-16463 GCA_032270445.1 Darlingtonia californica | reverse complement strand
AAGGCGGGACGGCGTCGGAATTCGAAGGGCTAGTCTTGCGAGTGCTCTATTGACCTCCCCCTCTAGGCGCCTTTACCTGTTGCTTCTATCAAAAAAATGAGTTTTTTCCTTAGACAGAAGATAAACTTGTAGATGACACAGCAAGCTTAAGTAAACAGTATTGATTACCGAGGAAATCCACGACTTGTTTAATCAAAGAATTAAATAACTTAACCAGCTATACCCCTCCCCCTCTAATGTTGTCACACTAGACTGAGAAAACAAAGAAATATTGATTACCAAGGAAATCATTAAAATTCACTTGAAGTACAACCCAGGAATGTCCTCCAGATTTTGAAGCGAATAAGGTGAAGGTGGTTGATTTTTCTCCTGGTTCTGTCAATAAGCCATACACCCGGACCAAATCTTTTGAGAATTTGTATCGGTACCATGTATGACCTTCATCCCATGAATAACTAAACACGAAAAATTATGATTAAAGATAAAATGCACTATCTACAAATACAGGTTTGATGGTTGAAACTCGACTACTTTTAATATATTAGCTTTTCATTTTGAACAGCGCGATCGCGCTAGCGCCCACAGTCACGCTCCTTTATCTTTCTTAGGAATTCAATGCATCAATTTCCCCAACTCCATTATTGATCTCACTGTCTCAGTTACACCGTTGAAGAAGTAAACAAAAAACTGGAAGATTTTTATTTCGAGCTCCTGAATTTTGACTAGGCGTGCAATCTTCCGCTCTCCTCGTGATTTGCTAAATGCGGAAGATGGAATAAGTCTTTTTCTGTCTGGAAAATCTCACTTCTTTTCCTAATTTCTCAGATTGTTGATGTTGCTTGTACTGGATAAAATGGTACATACAAAAAATATATCAAACTCACTATAACATATTGACATATCCATATTTCTTGACACCGACGATGACACCTCCATGGTCAACAAATGCATAATGAAAATGACCATCTAATACCTAAAGAGTTAAAAAAAGGTATTATGGGAAGCTTTAGGGTAAACGAGAAATAGGGGCCCATAAATGAACACATTAAATTATCAATAAATGTTACAATCATTGTTTATCCTTTCGCTTGGGTTGCCATCCTTGAGACTGCTGATAGGGAATTTAGACGGAAGACTTATAAGAACCCTGATTATGGAGAAAAAAATAATTAATACAAGAACTGCTTATAAACTCGAGTGGAATGTTTGTCCCAGGAGAATTTAGGGAGATTGATACGTTAGAAGATCAAAGTTACCTTAAAGTTTATTCAAATAATGCAGCAGCGCTAGGTTTGCTATCTTTCGTACGACATTGTTTTTTTAGTGAAAGATAAGGAAAACTCACCTTCTTCCAAGTGAGGCCAGCATCCGTTGACAAATACACGTTGGCTGATGCCCTTAAACTAACACCAACATTTCCTGAAATCAAAAAAAAGACTGTATCACAAGACTTCTCACATTTTTAGCCTTTTGCTTTCGCCAAAAATTTGTGAATGAATATCTTCTCATATCTTCTCATGGTCAACAACCCTTTTGAATTTTTTAAGGAATTTTTAATTAAGTGGTACAAGAGTGCGCCAGTGGTACACCAATCATCAGTCACAAAAAAGAAAGTCTCAATCCATATTGGTCCAGTGCCCCATATTTGAGACACTAACATTTTTACAGTCCTGGACCCCTCCATGCACGCCTCAGAGCTTCCTGATCTATGCAACATTTCTTGAAAAATATCTTCAATAATAATTTGGGTTTAACTTGTATAGATTCTTACCAGTGGCCAATATGAACCCAGGAGCCGATTCTCTTGAGTAGATTGGAGAGAATCTTGTATAAGGGTTATGGTAACCGTACTCTTGTGACAGGTGTAAAGCACATGTGGCATTCTAAAAGCAAATCATCACAAATTAGCTCCAGACCATCAGACATCAGACATTCGTGGGAAGAAAATATTTTGCGAAATTTTTACATTTCTGCAGAATTGATTTTCGCAGTAAACCAAAATATGAGAATTTAATAAGAATTCATTTTTGCGAATGCTAAAAAATCTTTTCTTCAATTACTGTAACACTTGTGAAATTAGTCAACCTGTGTACGAACTAAATGTTCGTCGTTTGCTAACTATGAACCGTTTTCAAGAAATTGCGAACCAGAAGCATTATTACCAAAAAGTGCGAATAAAAAGTTTCAGATAATTTGTTTTGTTGTTTCATTCTAAGTGTTAAAGACACAATTAAAATACAACGAAACGTTAAAATATTGTAGAAATATTGAAAAAATGGGATAATAACTGTTTTGAGCGACTGACAGTTTCACAAGTGCTGAGCTTCAAATGTTCTGATCATCAAAAAAACTCAACACTAGTGTTTTTCTTTGATTTTTTCATAGAAAGTATCAGCAAACGTAACGATTCCTGTTTAAAAACAATTCATAAACTATTTCTTACAGCCCCCGTTGGACATTCTCCACGTGGTGGTTCAATGTATGACCAAGTACCGCCCTTGTCAAAGGTGATCCATGATTGAAGATGGCGGGTGCCTGGTTTACCCTTTGTTAGGTTAGTGGCAATGTAAACGCCAGAAACTCCAACAACCCGGTGCAAATCGACAAAATCATGTCTGAAATATCTAAAGTAATTAAGAATGTTTTCAGTAATAGGGCGTGAAACGAGATGCTAAAAATTATCCCGACCTTTCAAACTTACTCCAGTAGCTTTATGTCTAAAAAAAGGCTGATTCTCATATGGCCGTTTGTGAAATGTGTCAGCCACTGGCGATTTTGAATGGCCTGCGGTAGGTTTTCGAAGACTTTTATCTTCATTTTCATGATGCAAAATATTAGTAGAAAATCAAATTCAAAATGAGTATCTGAAGGGGATTCAAAATATTAATATTAAGTTTGTAATTTTTTTGGGAATGTTCACTAACTTCCTATCGTTTATTCAGTTGCTGTGGTCATCATGCCTTCTGGAAAAAAACTTGCGCCGGCCTAAAAGTTGCAGTAGGTGTAGACTGCATAAAAATGCCTTACTTTCTAGCCGAGGACTTGTCATCTTGATTGAAGTAGAGTATTGATTCCAACGACAAGCTGAACCTTTTTCCTTCGGTATCAGAGATGTATAAATTGGCTGTTGAATTACCATGTGAAACTGCAACCATTGTTTCATTTTCACTAGCATCTGCGATAAGAAAGCTCTGAAAAAAACAAAGAACGAAAAATACCAAACAACTATACTCAAGCAATGGTATGAAGCCTACTTGCTAAACACTCAGCACTGTAAGATATGGATGACGGGTAAGGATTGGCACACCTCATTTGCACCGCTGTCTAGCACCTGACAAAAGGGGGTAGCGGTCGTCTGACTTACTACTTAAATTTGCATATGATTGCAGAAGTGTAAATTAGATCACGTACAGTAGATTGTCGAAGAATACTTCCTTATTTCGCTTTTATTTTCAAAGCAATTTTGCATCAGTGAAAATCTTGGAATTAATTGAACAGAACAAGTTAGTTATATAGTTGTTACACCAACTAAATTGTGATTATTCCATACTGGATCAACGACTTTTTTTTACCTCCAAATTAAGTGATTTTAAGTGATTTTACCACATGGAAAAAATAAGCCTTAATTTCATTTATTACCATTGATTTTTTGTCATATTTGGTGTTATTGGTAAATGGGAAAATTGCTTTATGAAAACTTCTTCTGTTTACTGAGATGTATAAATCTTGTGTTCCTGGTATGGTGCCCTATCAAAAAAGAAGATATCAATATTATTAATGTCATCGTGATAATCATTACGATTATTTTTCAAAGATACCCCTTCGTTTCTTTGCAACCATTATCAACGAGGGAGATGCATTCCTAAAAAACCTACAGAGAATTTTTCACTCCCCGCTCGAAGCCTTGAGAATTTATTGAACTCACAGGGAACCCCTAACATTTATTTTTCATTCAACTTATTATTTGATTTACCCAGAGTAGGATGTAGTAGCATGTAAGATCTAGTTGAACCTCATATATTTCAAGACAACAGTGTGGTAACAGTGTTTCATGTAGAGTATTTTTGACAGAACGCAACACCAGGAGTAATATCCCTCATTTTTGATATTTGCATCGACACAAGTGACAATATTTAGAGCAACAGCAGCCTCGTCTGGGATTAAAATTATTAACAAATGTATTATAAGCCCTACATTTCGCCAAATGAGCTATCCAATCCACTGTTGTTGTATTAGCTATTATTCAGGCTTTGCAATTCAACTTTTTTTAAGTCGGCAAAAAAGAGGTGATGTAAGCAGGGCAATGTTAATTCTACGTCGGCAAAATTTATTTTCATAGCAGTCTATTTTTTTAATTTCGCTACTTTTTATAAAAAGCTTGTTTTAAAAATAATCAATGGCAAAAACACTGTAACGTCCCCAAAAAAAGTGCCGGCGTAGTTTGGCGATTTTCACATTTACGCCACCATTTACGTCGGCACGTGAATTGCAAAGCCCGTAATTAGCGGAACGGTTTTCCTTGATAATATTTGCATATTTCATACATTATAGATGGTAAAATCAGGCCAGTATTAAAAAGTTGGATGTTTCCTATCTACTGTATCGCATAATGAAACTTCACTCAGGCAGTCAGTCAAAGTTTTTTTCATTGTTTGGAAAATCTTCAATACTCCTTCAGCTTTACACTTAGGGGTGTTTTCGCACAGTTATAGACTTGAAACAAAATGTTTAACTTATGTTTATGTTGTGTTCGTTTAAATTTAGTTTTTTAAGTTTGGTACCTTGTGGCTAGGGTTAAGATTAGTGAAAATAAGCAAAGAAATGTTTTATATTAATGGCCAGTTCGTATTTTTCTTTAAATTAGCCCTAACGGTAAATAAGAAACATATTAAACTTCTTACATTTTTTGTGATAAACATATATTGGTTGATCAATTGAAAATCATTGACATTGCTTGCTACAGTTCTTGAATAATAGTAGCTCCATGCTCTGGTCTTTAACACGACACCATGTGCATAACCTAATAAAAAATATATGTAAGATTAGTCATTATTTATTATCCGCGTAACAAAGACATAGCTTTTTATGCTGTTTTGTTTACTGTTTCAAGTAAGCACAGGACATCCGAGAAGATATTCAAAACATCAAAAAGACATAATTAAGGTGTATCTACTGGGTGCAATCGTCGAGAACACTGTCACCTGGAAGAGCTTCTATGTACATGTAACAGCTAATGCTACAGTTATGCTAAGTGAATCATTTCCATCTTTGTATGAAGACATTCAATTTTATTTTAAGAATAAAATAAATAAGTGACGTTCCATGGGAAAAGAGGGCATGGTCATTTTTGCCGCGATCATACTCCACCCACTAGCAAATAGCGTGTCGCTTAAATAGAAATGACCTCCTCCACAGACGTTTTTTCATGATTTTGAGAGGCAAACAAGTGAAATATAGATAGCTTTATGCCCCCTTTTCCCGTAGACCGTCACATATATCTTACTATTATCCTTGTGATAGTATATATAACTCGATCTGTCAAATGGTTGATAGTAGCTCCTACGAGAAAAAAAAATTATATTACATTTAATTGATTAGAATTGTTTTTGTATATACTTGCAATTAATTAGTAATAATGTAATACTAACGAATCAATAGATCCTGCACTAATGTGACTTTCGAATTTCCGCAAAGGTGACGGATTGAGTAGAGATTGAACCCACGACATCTTGCTTACCCGGCGATTGCTCTACTGACTGCGCTATTGATCCGATCTCATTACACTAATTCGTAGTCGACGAGGGGAACGATCGCTCAATTGCATACCTGAATCCTACGAGTCAATGGAATGTCATCGAACTAATGCACAGACGGAGCCCAATCTCCAACCAAGTTATAGTAACATGTCCACTGAACTCGGCTCGACTTCACTTGGGGTCCAAGACCGTGTACCCCATGGTCCAACAATAAATTTTCAAAATATAAGGAGTATTCTATTCAGTTTATCAAAAGATAAGACACCACACCACCATCCTAGACTTTCATAGAGTGTCCCTAATGTTTTTAGTCCAAAACACACCATACGTCTTTATTCAAATTATTAGTGTACAAAATTTCATTCAGCCATATCTGACCGTTTAAGCCTTCTATAGAGTGCACGTGTTTGTAGGACATGCAGACAGACAGACTAAAAACACACATTGTCAAGTTTCAACTCAACTGAATGAAGGATAAACATATTGCAAACTCTAATTAAAAAGTTGAAGGGTTCAACTTTAATTGAGTTTATTTTTCCATTTGATGAAAGCCAGGAATCTTTTAATAAGTGTTATCAATTTAACATCGTTGAAGAAACAATAACGAATATAACTATATTGAATTAATAATACAAATTGCCAGTACGTATTGCGCAAATTACACAGATTTTTTGTACTCCTTATTTTTTCAGATCTGCTAAATATTTCCGAAGCTATACTTCCAGTAATACTATTTGACATAGGGCTGTCAAAAAAAAACTTTGGTATGAAATCTTTTTGATTAAGAGTATGGTTTTTTTCCTTGAACATAACAGGCCTTCAACTTCAAGTTAACAGAAAAAACCTATATAGCCAACCTTAAATTAAAATCAACAAGAGATGTGAAAGTTTGCAATCAGTTGTATAGTAATTTTTAGGTCTATACAGGTCTCTCTTTTTGGGTTTGTGAGCTTTTCTGCAGTAAAGAGAACATGATAAATAAAGCCCGGGTGATAAAATACAAGCCTCAACTTGGGCAAGTTTCATTGAGAAATGCAGTAGACCTTTCTGAAGATGTCCTAGCCCTCGTATTAAGAAGCTGGCAACTTTTTACTTGAGTCACAGTTTTTCAATTTAAGTAAGGAACAATAGAAAGAATACAAAAACTTCATTGTACAACTTTGAAGTTAAACATACATTAAAGGATTCCATGTTTTTGTAGACAGTTCAGTACACATTTACATATTTTACCTTAACAAACAATTTTAAGATTTTAAGGAAAATTCCACTTAAAAGTTATTCTTGGCTCTCCTTGGCTTTTCTTGACTGTTATAAATTCTCTGGAATTTCAGACTTTTTCTAACTATGCTGAAAAAGACCGATTTGTCACCGATTCTCCTTGAGTTTGACAAACCTGATTTATGAAACTAATCAATTTTCAAGGGCCAACCATCAAAAGCTAGTTTATCAAATGTCTCTTAATCAATACTCTGCATATTAACAGCCCCATACTAAAGCAAAGAAAGTCGTAACGTAAATCAGAGTGAATAACAATTAGATGCTTGAATTGTCAAATTAATTCTTTTAGCACTGAAATTTGGGATCATAAAGTCAGTCAACAGTATTGACAATGGATAACATAAGTTCAACTTGTAAAGGGTTCAAGCTATCAATATTGTATTATATTGTACATACCAAGCATATGCCTCGACATCGGAGGACTTGAAGCGCCAGGAGCGACCATTATTTGTTGATGTATATAACTAGAAAATACAAGAAAAATGTAAATCATATATATTTATTCTATTTAAAATTCATTTAAAGCTTAAAAATTAAGATCCATCCTAAAGAGATTCTTCATGATATCGAGAAGTTAAACCATTCTTTAGGAATTTCAAGGAGCATCAAGGTCGAAACTCGAAATTTTGAAGAGTTTGGCAAGGCTGTAAAACACAAAATATAAGAAGTTTAATATTTGAAATGCTAAAAAGTCAAATTGAGAAATACTTACTCTTTTTGAGCCCATTTTCTTCTCATGAGCTGCTACATAATATGAAAAATGTGGATGGTATTTGATTTCTGATGGATAAAAGAATGTTGACACTGTTGAGAATGATTTGCATTCGTCACTTGATATAAACAGTTTACGATGAAATTTTGCCATCAGGATGTATTTCCTATGGTCTGATTTACTTGACACAAAATCACTGATCACTGCAATGCTGCCATTAGAGAGCTTGAAATTATTGGTGATATTTGTGTATGTTTTTCCATAATCTCTTGACACGTAAAAATGACTTGGCCTTGTTGGAGAGATGATGCTGTCTGGGTCCTTCATTAGGACCATAATTGAGGAGGAATTGGTTCCAGACCAATGCACCTCAGCCACAAAATGAATATCATTAAAAGCTTTCTGAAAAGGAAAAACAAGGTTACATTAGGTTTTAACAACACAGACATAGGAATGAATAACAGTTCCGATTTATTAAAATTTCAAAAATCATTATTCTGATATTCAAAGAAAATGCAAAACAAAAAAGAAAAAATTCAAGTTTTTGAAATTAAAAACAAGTAATGCCATAATGCTCTACATGGCATGGGTTCATTTTTTGCTTCATTAAATATAGCGTCAGTAAAAGATGCATGCCTTTCATATGGCACAATGTGCCCCCTCCCCCCTAGGCCTGAGGAGCTCCTAAAAACCCTAGGCTGAATGGAGTTAATGATAACACTTAGTTACATCACATCTGCTTTCCTTATTGAACTTATGTTTCAAACTGATATAAGTTACAGGTAACTGACATAAGTTTCAAACTCAGCTTACAAACTCTCTACATGTTGTTAAAATCACACCACTCATAACGCCACGGTGGTCTAATGGTTAGCGAGCTTGACTCGTGATCATACGTTTGGAGGTTCAAATCCAACTCAGGTCAATTTTTTTTTATATTTAATTTAATAATTAAAATAATGTTCATATTTAGATGAATTGAAATTCGAATTCCAAATTTACTCAAAGGAATCTTTGTAAAACTAAAAACTAAAGATTTTTTATGATACTTCATCGATTTTCTGCAGTTTCTATGATTTGCTGCCAAAATTACCAATTTTTGACTTTTTATGAGTTTTGTTTACAAATGTGTTCTTGGTGAAACGAATTTGATACAATTAACTTTAAATGAAACAAGTTCATACAATTTCAGTGTGAAGTAACTGACTACGCTGATACAAATTTGAAATGAATTGAAATCATATCACTCAAAAAGCTGAAATGATTTACCATGAAACGAATGGAAACAATTTTTGGGAATGGCCCCTTATTTACCTGACAGTGCAATTCAATCAATTTGAATTTTGTGTCAGATTTCAAGAGATTACAAGAGGTTACAAATACTATTTCAAGATCTTTTAAAACATTGTCTCTCTAAAGACTGCAAAAAGTGGTCAAAAAAGTCACTTAAGGGTTTTCTGTTACAGTAGGTGTGAGATCTGGTCTTAAGCTTGCTTAAACCTTACCACTCAAAATCCAAGTATGCAACATAGCTGTCAAAGATTTTTGCTTGTTTTTGCATTTTCTCTGGTTGGTTTATCCCTGAAATTACACTCTAAAATTTCAGATCTTCCTGATTTTTCCCATAAAGATTTGGTTTTTTATGATTTTTCCAGGAAAATGAGGGACGTGGTACAAATACAAGAGATTTATTATATTAGAGATTTTTTAAAATGTAAGGTATTTGAGAGATGCATGAGTCTTCAATGTCTGAGAATTGGCAGATATATGTGGACATTCAGGCCCTATTTTAGAAAATAAAGGCAGCGTCCGTTAACAGAAAAAAGGGCATTTTTCAGAAGTAAAAGGGCACTTATAACCAAGCAGCATCCCTAGGTAGGTGCCAGTTTTAAGAGTGTCAGATAAAATGAAACTTTTTATTTGAGAAAAGTAAGAGGACAGCGTCCGAAAGCCGCACGCACTTTTCTTCTAAAAAAAGACCTGACTTTGATAAGCAGTCTATGAAGCAATGGCCAGACGTGCAACTAATCGCACATGCAAAAAGGTCTTTCTATATTCAGAGGTATACACAATTGTAAACAGTATAAAGAGCAAACATCAGCTTTAGCTACACAAGATCTACATAAGAAGTAAAGTTTTGGTAGAGAAATTTGGGGTTCAGTCTGTAAGAATCTTTCATGAAGTGGTCTATTTGCTAACGTGTAACAATAATATAAAAATGAAAGTTCTCAATTAAACAAAATGAAAAATAGTGCATAGTGAAATTATAGAGATTCAGGCCTGCATTCAATTTAAGAAAAAAACACACAAATGTGATAGCATCATGCGCACATGCATTGTACGTAATGAAATGAAAAGACTAATAATGATAGATACTGTATGTGTTGTTAAAATGTGATCATTTATTTCAACGTTTTTCTGTTTGCTTCAAAAACAGATCTGCAATATGGATTCTGTGCATGTTATACCAAAGAATTTTGGCACAGATCTCAAAGAATTCTTGGAATAATGGTGCAAAAAAGCATATTCTGTCATAATAACTAATGTCACCACTCAACCAAAAAAAACTATATATGGGCAAAATAGTTGTACTGCAATGTCAAGTGTATACCACATATTTCAAGGTGACAGACTCATAATTTCATGGCTGATTTATTCTGCAGGTTCTCACCAAACGCAACCCCTTATACTTTAGGAGTAACAACCATTGCTTTTGGTATTTGCACCAACGCGAAAGTCAATACTTAGAGTAACAGCAGCCGTGAGTGGGATTCAAACCCTCAACATCTGTCACCCATGCATCACGAGGTCGGCACCTTGTCAACTGAGCTATCAACTTCCCTGTTGTTTAATAAACAAACTGGTATAGCTACACACCGAGAAAGTACAACTTCAATCTGGTGAAAACCTTGTTATTCCGTACTTGGAACATTTGCTCTAACAAAAACTTGTTCCTGACAGATGTTTCCATCATTGAGAAGAATTTTTTGACAAACCAGTTTCCAGTTTCCAGTTTCCAGTTTAATTACTTTTGTTGGCATATTGCTAGGGAAACTGACTTCCATGTGTTTCAATCTCAGTCCCGAAAAACTTGATTTTATTTCATATCTAAATCTATGTGGTAAGCGCATTTACCCAAGTTAGTCTGTGATATACCTAGGTTCTCAATAAGATGAACATCTGTCCTGAAAAATTATGTCTTCCATGTTGCCACAAAACTCTGAAGAGCCAATGGAATCTTATTTAAAATTCATCACAATGTGCCATTGATATCTTTTATCAACATTTATCATGCTTTCTTCAGCTCCCACATATGCACTATGGCTGCCAGATTTGGGGTACTCAAGATTCAACAGTTACACACAGAATTCGAACTCTCCAAAAATCAGTGGTCATACTGATCACATTAGTGAACCTTGATCTTCATTGTCGCCTTTTTTTTGAAACCTAGGAATACTTATTAACTCTTTGTCAACACATTCACTGCCACGCTGTTTTCAAAAATGACAAGAAATGCAAATGCTAACACTGCTCTAAAATATATATATGAGTATACAAATCGACAGCAAATTTTCCATACATGCCAAAAATGGCATAACAACTTTTCGTTCAGAAGTTATGGCTGTTCGAAGTTGGTTTGGTATTTTGATCCCGTCTAATTCCCTGCGACCGATAAACTCAATCTTGGGAAAAAGCCTTGGAAAAGCCACGCAGATTTTGATTGGCTTAAAATCTTGAAATAATTATAAACAAAGATAGCAATGTAGCGCATGTCTTTTACAATAGTGAATTATTTGTAAACAAAACAAAGATAGCAATGTAGCGCATGTCTTTTACAATGGTTTCACTCACACATAGCATAATATATGCGAAATTTTTATTTGACTTTTTGTTAATTATTTGCATAGTTTCGAATTTTCTTACCAACTGTCATTTGAGGTTGTACTATACTCATTTTTCCATCTGAGATTGTGGGAAGAGGTAAAATTAGATATGGCAACCAGACTAACGAGGAGTATACTCGTGGTTGGCAGTGAAGGTGTTAAAGTTCTTAACATTCTCTTTGTCCACCAATTTCTTAACTCTAAGCTACCTTAGATTGGGGCCAAATTGACACATACAAGGTGAGAATGACAAACCATAAAAAATAGCCTTTGCTGGCTTGCAGTTTAAAACTTCCCAACAGTTAAGTTGAGATTTTGATTTGGAGACGCGTAGCTTTGGTATCTACAATTTCCTATTTTGTTGACATTTGGAAGCTGGAGTTCTTGTTGTGTGTGTGTCATTCTCGCTCCTACATGTCAATTTGGCTTCGATCTACATTCTAATAGAACCTGGTAGGCTTACTCATAGAGCGTTCAATTCAAACCAAAACATTTGGCACTCTTAGCAATTCTAGGCCTGCTAAAGTTAAATTTTTTTCAACTAACTCAAATTCTTACTCTATTTTTTTTTGTTTGTGCTGGTTTTTATTTTTCATAATTGTTCATTTATTTATCTATTTATTTATTTTTTACTTTACTATAATCCTTAATCCACTTTTGGCTGGTGGCTTTTGCTGTCTTTCTCCTCTTTTAGCTTCTTTTAAAGAGACAGTCTCCTACTACTAATATTTTTAATTTTCTTGTATTCATTCTGCATTAAAAGGAAAATTCTTCTTACTTATCTACTTGGTAAAAATTTCTAGTTATGTCTGGTATCAACATGTGGACTAACAATATTTTTTCAAGCATGTTAAATATATACCATGTATGTTAATTATGTCTGGTACGTTTTGAAACATTTTACATCAGACATGTCTTATGAAAATGCTCAGAAAAAATTCTAAAAATACTTAGGACCTATCCAGTGTATCAGCAAGGGGTTGTCGCCAAAGCAAAGGCAACAGTGCTCTGTTCTGAAGTTGGCTATTGTCATTATTGGGGAAATGGTTATCATACCCTCTAGCATTTATAATAATTAATATAATGGACAATGCATTTACAGTGTCGTAATTTGACAGTGTATAGTATTCTTTTATGGACGAAGGATTACACTAGGCATGATACGGACTGACTCATTGATCACATCACATGCAGAAACCTCTCCTCTCTGTCTTATAGTTATAAATAAATACCAAACCAAAAAGTATATAAAAAACAGAAGAGAAGGAATGCACAATGAGACTTTTGCTTTACCACATAAATACTCACAGTGTATGACTTTATCTTGGCACTTTCAGTTTCAGACTTCAAATATCTTCTGAATCGCCTTCCGATCTGGTCCATTATTGGACTTCCAGAACTTTTTTCATCATCTTTTAGGTTAATTATAAATTTCTTTCTATTGCCATCAACAGCGTTCTGATCGAGCAATTGTGAGCTGATTTTAACAGATTCTTCACTGCTTGGTATTAAATTTAAAAGCAAAGTTGAAAATACTAAGAAAGTTAGGACAGACGACATATTTCACTTTAGAACAGTGTCCTTGTTACACTTCCCTATATCCAGTTTCAGTGCATTTTGTTGATTATTTTATTTTGATTGACTAATGGCTATCGTCAGAAGTAACGCGCGCAGCGCGCGGGGGTTTTTTATGAGTTTGACTTTTTGGTGGGACCAAAGTGAGAAAAACTCTAAAATGACAACAGATTAATCAATATTTTAGGTGAATTGGAAATCTTTGGTAACGTTTTCTCTAGAAAAATTTCTATTTATCTTAAGCCGTAGAATCAAAAATTTATTCCTACGATGGAGTCCTCATTGTTTTGAAATCAGATACGGCGGTCTCGTTTTGGCACGCAAACTTCCTCAAATTACATTTACGTTACGTAACTAAAAAAATCAAAACGTGCATGAACTTGAAATTATCCCACAAGAACAAAGAAAAACTACACAAACACATATAGTTTCTCTCTTTAAACAAACATAGCCCTCTCTTGTTCTGCTTAAATCTGTTTTGATTATTATCACTATTTGCTGTTTTGATTTTCGAGTGCTTCCTCTTTAATACTGCTAAATCTGTTTGGGTCTTTTCCGCTTGCAACACAGCTAGGAAACCTATCAACTTTTTGCATACTATGTCAGACACAATAAGGAGAAATATAGCTGAGTATCTCATTAACTTGCAACAGAACACAGAGTCCAAAGGGGTTAATTGCTCATAACTTGCCATAAAAGATCTTTAAGGTTTCGAAAAATACTTCTTTATATTTGCTTTTAACAAATGCGAAAAGTTTTTCTCAAAAGAGCTACGCACTTATTTTTCCGACATCACTGAAACAGTTCTCAGCAATCATTTGTAAAAATGATTAGCTTTCAAACCACCCAACACAAAGCCGCGGGGAAAGCGAGGTAAGTCCTAAACCAACCCTAACCTCGTCCCCAGGGCATAAAAAGCAAGACGAACCCTGGAGACGAGGCTAGGACTGAATCTTTCAACTTGTGACACACTTTTAATTTTTTAGAATGCGTTTACAATAGTGAGGCGGCAATTTTCAGAGGTATTTTTATTGCGATTCTCCAACTTTCAACCTAACCAGAAAAACCTGGGCTGACTTTACGCTGAATTTCCATTCGATAGACCATCGGGACCACTGAAGTAATAGATACAGAGACAGGTTCTTGGGTTCTTTCAACATAGATTCTTTCCCAATAGTACGAAATTGAAAAATAATAAGTTATGAGTATGTCTTCTTTTTAAGCAGTTGAGATACCTCAAATACACGTAAGGTATTTTGGTCAATTTTGAATGTATAAGTACAAGCTTAGTTTTGCAGGACCATTTTGTACACGTTATTTTTAGGCTGGATGTGCTTATTTTCTGACTTTCTTTCAGCCTCAGACGTTCTTTTTGATGTTCTTAAAAGACATTCAAATATAAGGCTTAACACAATAGATACATGATCAGGGTAATTTTTTATACAGATTTAGTCCGATATATAACAAGGGATTGATAAAAAGAAATCTTTAATTATAAAAATGATTCATCATTTATTATTTTTGTCATTTTTTTCTTTCTAAATAGTTAAACTGAACCTTAGTACGTTCTTAAGATTTTCTTGATTTTTGGCAAAATCTCAGCCCTGGGTTGTACTTATAAACGAGGTTCTTATAAAAAAACGTGTACGATGATTTCATAGAAAGGTCCTTGCAAAGACTGAAGATTATTTCTCTGATATTTTCTATGCTATGATCAATCAATTTGCTCAATAAAGCAAAAACTCGCTTAAGGCTTAAATACTCTCAAAATCTTTGCAGTGGTACGTTGAATAAAGGTCAGACCAATTCTGTTTGTTTATTATCTTAACTTTGATAGTTATATTTCGTATAGGTCGTCCGTCGGCATAAATTCGTGCGTCACTGTGAAAATTTCAATACAGATGAAAACTTGGCACGTAGCTATCTGAGGTTATACGAAACCATGTCAAATCAAAAGTGAAAGGAAACACAACTCGCCACAAGTATCATGTTCGAAGCCAAAAAGATTTAATGTATTCATAATTTTTGTCATTTAACAGCCTCGTTTTCATAAATGTTTTGTTTCAAGACAAGACACGTAAAATAAAGTAGTCTTTGTTGTAAAGCATAAATTTAATTGGCATAGCTGAAACAAGGCCGAAATAAGCGTTGCAGTATCACCACGGCCTTATTCCATAAAAACTTTCAATTTTGAAAAATCCTTAAATCTGAAAGTACCATAATGTGCCAAAAATATACATTTTTCCAATGATTCTAAAGGTCCAATTTTCAGACAGACTTTTCGAAACCCCCTTATTTTTACTTTCGTTTGCGTATGAGATTTAGGGTTACCGTATTGTAAGTAATTAAGTCAGTAAATATATTTCTTTGCCAGGTATAACAATTTAAAATTTGTGGATTACATAGGCGTTTTAAGGGTGCTTTCAAAGAGTAAATAGTGTTGTGACATATTACCCGAAAATTGGATTCTAAATGTAATCATCAATGAACCTCAAACACAATTTTACTTTATTTATAAAAATCGTGTAATCTATGCATGTGAAAATCATATATGGAATATGAAACGAAAGTGTAAATTCATAAATATGACTTGAACAAGATAGGGAAGTGCGGATTAACAGTTCACCAGAAATAATCTTTGACAGATTTTCACCTAATAATAATAAGTCAGCCATAATGGTTATTGCTAAGCTACGTCATTATCGTACTGACAACCAAATGTATGAATTGTGTAAGATAATCTGTTCTATGTATATCTGTAATAGATCGGGATAGAACTAGCCTCAAATATATGCAAATTAACAGGAAGAAAGTTTAATCCACTCCTAGTCCCTTTTACATACTCTACTACGAGACAATACCCATACAGTAGGTTTTTCGTTCCGTAAATACAGATTAAACCAATCCCAGATCCCGGTTTAGGGTTTAGGATTGAAACGTTTTCCGTGTGATAAAGAAACCGATGCTGTGACTCCGCTTAGTTGCATAAATATTTCAATTGAAAGTTTGAAAAAATTATCTGCGAAAATAATAATTACTTTCTTTCTCTTTCTCAGCCATGTAAGGGTGAAAATGTCAACAGATAGAAGTGATTGAAACAAGAGATATTGCAGATTTGTTTCCATACGTCTGGAAATATCTGTAATGCAATAATACCTTCATTGTTCTTTTCAGGCCGTTTTAGAGCGTTTTAGACTATTAGCGAGTTTGTGCAAGGCTTCAGCTTTCGAAACGACATCACTACTGCGCTCACTGTAC
>JAUBWS010056901.1:0-11415 GCA_032270445.1 Darlingtonia californica | reverse complement strand
TACAGACTCATTATTACAGATCCAAAGTCAAGTTCTAGTAAAAGATAGTAAAAGTTGACATTGTTGAAGGGATGACGCACGCTGGATCAGCTTTCGACGATGCATTGAACATATGCTGTGCTGTGTCGTTAGGAATTTTATTTCAACAAAACAGTCTTCAAAATTACTCAATGGACCAACTGTAGCCTTCTTTTAGAAGGCGGAACAATCAAAACTGTTATTATATTATTATTATACCATTTTTTGAAATGGCCAGTAACATTGATTCCAGATTCTCTGCTTTGTTTCTTTCAGATCGAAATGAATGTGAACTTGGAAATGATTGCCATAGCAACGCAACATGTGCAAATAATATAGGATCATACGATTGTAAATGCAAGCATAGTTACCGTGGTGACGGACGCACTTGTGAATGGTATCGAGGTAAGTGCCCGAAATTTTCAAGAATAAATGTTGGAGTGAAAATTCTTCATTTGGTCATGTGGTTGGTTAATAATTTATAAGCCGGTCTGTATTTTACCAAAAAGGGTCATAATTTCAGAATCATTATGGCTAACAACTTGGTACGACACTTGCTGATAAATACCGTGATGTCTCACGGATGTCTCACGCAGAGTTTCAAGTATCTGACCCTAGTCACAAATTTCAAGTTTCTGAATCCTAGTCACAAATTGTAAGTTTCTGAGACCTAGTCACAAATTTTAAGTTTCTGAACCTAACTAAAAATATATAAAAAAAAATTAAAATTTCATATTATTGATAAGACTGAAATGAAAGTGAGACATCTCGGTATTTATCGGAATCTGGTACGACGGTAAATATAAGTAAGAACTACCATTTTATTACGTGTGCAGCGTGTTTTTTACAGACCAGTAGCCCTTAAAACGTTGTTTTGAATGCAGATCTGTAGAATTCGCGCGCACACATTTCAAAAATTGATTTATCTTTTCAATACCTTGCATTGTTTAAAGTTTGGTCAAACAGGTCTTAAGGCCAAAAGTTTATTGTCAATTTTTAAAAGATAGTATTCGGTCCGTACAGTACACGCTAGTCACGTGAAGAAAAGCAGAAATAACCATCCTATTCGTTCTACGACGTAGTAGAAGATAGGGTACTACTGCTTTTATTTTTAATAATATTTTTCCTTTCCTTTACAGAATTCAACGAATGCGTGAACAGAACTATACATCAATGTCATCTTTATGCTGATTGTATTGATACACGCGAAGAATTTTATTGCCAATGTAGAGAGGGCTTTCAAGGAGATGGTAGAGATTGTATGGGTATGTATCATCAAAGTATTTGTTCTTATCTTTTCAGAATGTGAACAACGAAGTGATTAATACATACAGCATACTTATAACGTTGAAAGATGCTGTACTGGGTTTGTTGTATCTTCAAGAAATTTGAAATGATCAAATTAGAACATTTGATGAGTTGATGATGAGGAAAATTTCCAAACTTTTCGTTTTATTGTTATTGATTGACATACTAGACAACTATCCTTATATCAGACTTGGGGCTTTTGAGTTATAATTTTTCGCACCTTAATCCACAACAAAATTAACAATGAGAATACTTTGTTTTTCAGATACCAACGAATGTAAGAAAAAACCATGCCATCCAAATGCCACGTGTACGAATACCATTGGTTCATTTAAATGTCAATGTATTGAAGTGTATCAAGGCGATGGATTTACTTGTACTGGTATGTTTTTTTCCCGTCATCTTTTTTGTTCTTTCATGTTCCAAGTTACTTGATGAATGATTTTACCAGGAGTAAAGTTGGCTGAAAAAATGAAAAACTATAAACACTTTTATTCATTTTCAATATTTAGTCTACTTCCTGAGGCACCGTATTAAACAAATTATTTCTTATTGTAAGCTATAGTGAAAGGGTGGGTGGGTCCCGGTCGTCAATATTTTTTTTTTGCCAAAACTACCTCAATTTTTTGCTCAACTATCGGTCAAAAGTACCCCTTGGTTTCTGTAATTGAAGGCTATTGTACGAGGCTTTTATATGGAACTTTATCTCTTATTTAGACCGTGATGAATGTAAATTGGGTTTGTATACCTGTGATAAAAATGCTATGTGTATCAACACTGATGGCTCGTACACTTGCCAATGTCTCCCTGGTTTCCAAGGTGACGGGAAAAGTTGCTATGGTGAGTAACAGAATGTTGTTTTCATTGGCTATGTCATGCAACATCTGCACGCCAGCATTGAAATGAATGTTTTGTCAGTTATTTGTTTTAATTTGGCAGGTACCTATTAGTATTTATTTTGAGGACTGCTTTTGTTTGAAAACATCACCTGCTCGAATTTGATTTTACACGCACGGACAACACAATGTTATAATCTTAGATACAACGAAGCATGTTATAATCGAGTTAGATTAGTTATTGAATGCTATTTAAACATATTATACAAGTCGTGTTAGATTAGTTATTGAATGTTATTTAAACATATCATACAAGTCGTGTTTCCTACAGACAGGTTCCAATCGCATTTTGAAGAAACATACTTCATAGAAAGAAAATCACAATTTGTACAAAAAGCCATTCACTTCTGCAATATCACCTGATGATGCATATACATACAACAACACATACACACCTACACATAGTATTACCTACCTAATGCATGAGCGTGAATATTTGATTTCGTAGATGAAAATGAATGCAAATTGGCTATCGATGCATGTCATGTGAACTCAACTTGTGAAAATACCTTTGGTTCTTACAAATGCTTTTGTAAATCAGGATTTAGGGGCAATGGTACACACTGTACAGGTATTGATATTTAAACAAAGAAATTTACCTTTTCCGAAATGAACCTTTGACTTCTAATAATCTTTCACAATCTTTACAAGATGAAGCTGTCTACGGAAAGAATTTTTTTACGTGAAACAAAAATACTTCCAAGTCGTAAATTGTTGTTACCTCAAGACCCCCTTACAATAAGAGGTTTGCTATGAAGATTTTATGGTCAATATTTTATACTTTAGATATTAATGAATGCTTTGAAAATTTACATAACTGCCATACAGAAGCAACGTGCAATAATACCTACGGCTCTTTTCAATGTTCGTGTAACCATGGTTACATGGGAGATGGCGTAATTTGTCGAGGTTTGCTTTCTTTAACCTGAACTTTTTGTTATGTCGTTGCATACATACATACATACCTGACACATACGCACACACAACCCCTAAACAACTCCTATCCGCTTTTTTCATTTTATATACATTAAGATGTTGATGAATGTCTTACAGATACAAACGATTGTCATTCCAACGCTTCTTGTACCAATTCAAATGGAAGCTTTTCATGTTTTTGTCTTTCTGGCTTCTCTGGTGATGGCCAACTATGTACAGACATCAACGAGTGTCGGAACAAAGATCTCAACCTTTGCCACAACAACGCTAAATGCACGAATACAGTTGGAAACCATACATGTGAATGTTTATTTGGTTACCAAGGTGATGGCTATAATTGTACAGATATTGACGAATGTAAAGAAGATGCACCCTGCGACGTCAACGCCCTTTGTATAAACGCCGTTGGAACATATTTCTGTACATGTCTGACAGGCTTTCAGGGGAATGGTTACAAATGTCGTGACGTGAATGAGTGTGACCTGTCGCAAGATAACTGTCACCGTAATGCAATTTGCAACAATACAATTGGTTCTTTCAATTGCACGTGCGTTTCTGGTTACCAAGGCAACGGCAGTTTTTGTGAAGACATCAACGAATGCACATCCAGTGAACTGAATAACTGTCACCAATATGCATCATGTAAAAATTTGGTAGCTTCGTATTCGTGTGAATGCAATACTGCGATGGAGGGTGATGGAGTGACGTGTACAGATATTGATGAATGCTCACGAGAAACACATAACTGCCATTCTGATGCTTATTGCATAAATTATGTAGGAAATTTCACTTGTCAATGTAAGAATGGTTTCCATGGAAACGGGAGTCAATGTAGTGACATCGATGAATGTATAGGTGACAATAATTGTCATGCACAAGCCATTTGTAAGAATGTCCCTGGAAATTATACTTGTCATTGTTTAAATGGTTTTCGAGGTAATGGTACGCAATGTATTGATATTGACGAATGTTCACAACAAATCAACTGTAATCAATCGGCAGTTTGTCACAATTCTTATGGAAATTATTCCTGCGCTTGCTTGGAAGGTTACCGTGGTAACGGACATCATTGTGAAGAGATTGACGAGTGTACTGAAAACTTAGACAACTGTCATGACCAAGCTCATTGTACCAACATTCCTGGTTCTTTTAAGTGCACTTGTAAATCAGGTTATCGAGGCAATAGTACATTTTGTGAAGATGTAAACGAATGTACGGAATCCCTGCATAATTGCCATGTTAATGCAACTTGTCTCAATTACCTAGGCAATTTCACTTGCCAATGTTTCAATGGTTTCCGAGGTAATGGGACAAATTGTCTTGATGTTAATGAATGTATGGATAGGTCACATAAATGCCATCATGATGCTCAATGTGAGAATCTCATTGGAAGTTTTAAATGTCATTGTATGCGTGGATATCGTGGTGATGGAGAATATTGCAAAGATATCGATGAATGCGCAGAAAGCTTTAATCAATGCCATAATGATGCCTTGTGTCACAATTTCCCAGGGAATTATTCTTGCACTTGTAAACAGGGCTTTAGCGGTAATGGTTACAACTGCACCGATATCAATGAATGCGAAAACCCAGGGCTTAATAATTGCAGTCGGTATGCGGATTGTCATAACCAAAATGGTACCTACAATTGTAGCTGCTTTTCCGGTTTCTATGGAAACGGAATGGAATGCTATGATAAAGATGAATGTGAACGAGAAAAGGGTAATTGCCATGACAACGCCGTTTGTCTAAATAAGATTGGTTCTTATGATTGTTTCTGTCTAGAGGGTTTCCGTGGTGACGGGTATAATTGCAGTGACATTGATGAGTGTCTGGAGAAAAGTGAAAATTGTCATGAAAATGCCGAATGTATGAATTTTCCTGGAAACTTTAACTGCATCTGCATGCATGGTTACCATGGTAATGGAACTTCGTGTACAGACATTAACGAGTGTATTGAAACGCTCGACATTTGTGATGAAAATGCAACATGCACCAATACAAAAGGTTCATTTCTATGTGAATGCGACCATGGATATTTCGGGAACGGTTTCACTTGCAATGATATTAATGAATGCAATAATCATACATTGAATGATTGTAGTGAACATTCGCTTTGTAAGAACTTAAATGGAAGTTATTCATGTCAATGTTTAAGTGGGTTGTCCGGTGATGGCACAATTTGTCAAGATGTCGATGAATGCCTTCAAAAACCATGTCACAAGTTTGCTCGTTGTACCAATACTTTCAGGTCATATCATTGTCAATGTCTTCAAGGATACCGAGGCAATGGTCATACTTGTTACGAAATAGATGAATGTATGGAAGATTTGGATAATTGTCACGTGAATGCCACATGCAGGAATCTGAATGGAACTTTCTCTTGTCACTGCGTTGGTGGGTTCGAAGGAAATGGAACTGAATGTGTAGGTAAGTAACAAAGAATTCTTTCAAATCTCATCGGTTAGGTCAGTTTTTACTTTTTCATAGGTAGGGTAGACATGCAATTAGTGGGTCTGAAAGGAGTTTTTCTGACTAAGTTTTGAATTGTAAAAAAACTCATCCTATTTTCCAAGAAGGGGGATGTCTTACATGCAACGAATTTTTCCAGGAAATGTGATAAATGTTTTTGAGTTCACTAATATAACTGAAAGATGCGTCAATCTATTGGTTGGCTAGTCTAAAACATTTCAGTATAACTCATATAATTTGACAACTATTACTATAGGATCATTTTGTTTGAATTTCTTCAATCTAGCTGAGTTTCAAGTACAGGCATTCAAATAAAAGAGTTATTTTAATCTTGTTTTATAATGTCTCCGTCATATCAAGTATTTTCAGTAGAGAAAAATTTACACCGTTTTACTGAGCAATGAAAAATTGACTTCACTGAATTTTTGAGTTTTTAAGTTCTAATTGCGTTTATCTTCTCCCGATTTTTGGTCGAACAAGTCACATCTTGAAACTGATTTATAAGATTTTGTTGCTTTTTCTTTTGACTTGCATTGTTTTGACGAAAATGAGATTTCGAATTTTGGAACATTTTAAGTAAACTTAATAACTTAGTTAGTAACTTTTCATAATAAAGATAGAATTTCACGGTCTAGACGACTTGAATAAAATCCTAAATATACCTAGTATTCCCTAATTAGCACTTCTTACCAAATCAATTACAAATTTTTAATTCTAACGCCTCTGAGATATACCTCCATACCTTAATACCTTGAGGAAGAAATTTAGGCGGCGATAAAATTTCTTTCCTGAAACATTCAAAATTTTCAAATTCCATCAAGTTGAATTCTTGTGTTCATATTTCTTTATTTTAAGAAATGCGTTTGGCTTTCTTAAACATTATTCTCATATGTTTTAATTATATTTGTTGAACATTTATCTTCGAAAGATAGATAGAAAAAAAGAATTCATTCCAATGTAGTCTTTTGCGAAGCTGCCAAATTTATTCGATTCATTCATTTCCGCCAAATTTTGTTTCTGTTAAAATTTAGTTTCCTCTTCTAACTTAGTAGAAAACTTGGAAACTATAAAAATTCGCCTTTATTTTTTCAAGGAGGATGATTTCGTTCGTTACGGGATGATTTCGTGCGTGGTTATTTTCAATTTCACTACTATTATGTTTTACGTTCAAAGCGTTGTCTCACTAGATTTAACATAATGGTGTCCTATTGAAGAACAGAGCATAAGTATTTAGTTTTTCTTTTCTTTTTTCTTTCTTAGATATGTTAGCTACGTTCATTCTGTCTATGTTCGACCAAAAATTTTGAAAAGTGAAACGCATGGGTCTGCAAAATATACATCGAAAACTCACATGTGTGATTTATTATTTATTATTGATCGTTTAAGACAAACTCAGTAAAATAGTTTGATCTTTCTTCATTTTTTATTTTAATGTTTGTTAATTTGATTTTCTTTCTTTGTTGTAAAGTTTGTTCGTTCCTGCTTATATTTTTATATTTGATTTTGTTCATAATTTCATATTTTGTTACATTAGTAGCCTAGTAGTACATTTCATGTAGTTCACTTTAATGATATAGAATTGATTAAGAAACTAAAATAATAGATACTAACCAACACTTAACTGTAAAAGTGAGCTTAGAAATATATCCTTTGTTCAGAAACATTTTTAAGGTGGAGTGAATTCTACAGCGTGTTCCAGAAAACATTTCTATCAAAATTCATTTAAAAAAGTGTGACATTAGGTTCTTTGTCATGTCTTTAATTTCAATAGTTTATTGAGTTTGCTTTTTGGACAAAGTCGTTGCAGATTTACAAGAAAGCAATTATGTGGAAATTTCAGTATTGTTTTATTGCTGTTTTTATTCCCATAGGATTACACATCGTCATTACTTCAAAATAATTCAAAATGACATAAAATAATTTGCGCTAAAGACACAATGTCACTTTATATAAACACATATACATACTTTTTGAAATGTTTTTTGATGGAAATTTTTCTGGGACACACTGTATCAGATATTACAGGAAGACTTAATTCAATCCGAAACCACAATCTTTGAATGAATATTTGTTGTATTCTTCCACCGTAAATTCTTTTTTATGATTTTTATTATCCAATGCCTCTTAAACACATATTCCATTGTATTGTGATTTTTATATGATTGTTTTCAGACATCAATGAATGTAATCTCCATTTGCACAATTGTCATATAAATGCCACCTGCCACAATACTATTGGTTCGTTTATTTGCTCGTGTGACCACGGTTTCAAGGGAAACGGGACAATATGTGAAGATGTAGATGAATGCATAGAAAATTTACACTTATGTCACGTTGAGGCTTTTTGCACAAATACTTACGGTTCTTATAACTGTACGTGCAATAAAGGTTTCCATGGCAACGGTACACATTGTTTTGACGTTGACGAATGTGTCGACGAAATTCATAATTGCCATGACAACGCCGTTTGCATTAATACATATGGTGAATTTAATTGTTCATGTCTTTCTGGTTTCCATGGCAATGGGACAGTTTGTTACGATGTTGATGAATGTTCCCATGGTTACCACACATGCCACACCCAAGCAAACTGTACCAACACTTATGGCTCGTATAATTGTTCATGCTTAAACGGTTACCAAGGAAACGGCACCAATTGCGAAGGTAACTTGAAAGTGCCGTAATACTTGGATAAGATAATTTCCCCCAAACTTTGAACCACTTGTTATCACAATCTGTGATTGGTTTTACTAAAACGAAAGACACACGTCAATGTACACGCATACACACCTTCCATTCACCAAGTTCATTTAGATGTTGTATCATTTCATGTTTCTCTCTCTTCATTCAGACATTGATGAGTGTCATCTAAATATGTCACAGTGTCATAGCATCGCAGCATGCACCAATACAAAAGGTTCTTATAACTGTACTTGTAACCATGGATACAAGGGAAATGGCATCACGTGTCAAGATCGTGATGAATGTGAAGAAGGAGTACATAATTGTCACCAAAAAGCGGAATGTCAAAATAAGATTGGCTCATTTTCATGCACGTGTAATCAAGGCTTTAATGGAAATGGTACATTTTGCCAAGACACTGACGAGTGTTCAGATCCTAAACTTAACAATTGTCACAAAGAAGCTATTTGCTCTAATCTGTTTGGAAATTTCAATTGTACATGTAGAAAGGGCTTTATTGGAAATGGTACTTTCTGCTTCGATCTGGACGAATGTTTCAGGGAACTGCATACATGTCATCGAAACGCCACCTGTACGAATAATTATGGATCCTATTCATGTTCGTGTAACAAGGGCTTTATGGGACATGGAACAGATTGTAGTGACAAGAATGAATGCTTGACAGGCGAACATAACTGCCATGTAAATGCGAGTTGTACAAATGCTATAGGCTCATTTACTTGTCAGTGTAACAAGGGTTTTAATGGGAATGGAACACACTGTAAAGACACGAATGAATGTAGTACAGAAATACACTCATGTCACCAATTCGCATCGTGCCTTAACACCAAAGGCTCTTATGATTGCTTGTGTAACACAGGCTTTAGTGGTGATGGATTTAACTGTAGTGATGTAAACGAGTGTGACCACGGAACAAATAAATGCCACATAAATTCAACTTGTACGAACACCGTTGGTTCTTATAACTGTAGCTGCAATGAAGGTTTCTATGGAAACGGCAGTTTTTGTTCAGGTAAAGAGACAACATTTAGCATTTTAGATGTAGAATAGCTTTAGACAGCTATATTATTTTATCGTGTATCCACAGCCTAAGTGTTTTTTTAGAATATCTTGAATAAGCTTTTGGGTGGACCCCGGTGATATTACCTCACCTCTTAAACACTTTTATGTAACCAATCGAGAAAATCTGTTGCCCCAGGATGGTTTCTCTGGGACTTCATGACTTTTAATTAAAATTAAGTAGCAATCTTCACGGAAATTTTAGTGCCTATATGTCTACTATGCTGCGGACTATAGATATTTTTCGAGCCTCAGTGCACTGAATGCAATTGTTTTTCGAAATTCAAATTTCATCTTTTTGCGCGAAAAATAGATCTCACTAAGTTTTAGGGGGGTTTTAAACTTAAGAAATATACAAAATGGTATTTATAATAAAGTGAAGTAATAATTAGAAAACAGTCGGAAATATTGTTGAATGTGAATTTGACATAAAGGATGACAGCAAAGATCAGGTAATTATTATTAAAATCAGGTGGGCACCCAGATAAGGTGGATTTAATTTGATATTCCTCAGGTCTAAGTGACCTTTACATAGCATATTCACCTTAACCCTTAGAGCAAGAATCACCTAAATCTACGTTCAAATTTGACCAAAATACCGCTATGAACTTGAAGGCTAATAACTCCTGAATGCTTGAAAATCACCCGTCCAATTTATATATTTTCTAAAAGAGCATTATACGAGCTTTCTTCTCATATTAAAAGTATCTACTTTTTCTTTTTCCTTTGTCCAGCAAAATTAAGTTAAACATTTGAAAATCTCAAGAAATTTTGACCATTTTCAAAATCTTGTGTGTATTCTAAGAGACCGGTTAACTTAATTGCTAAACTACTTCTGTGTCGGAAATTTTCAACATTTTAAAAATCTTTGGGCATAGTCTATTTCTTAATTGGGGACATCTCCCTGGTGCATGGCTCGCAGAGGTCGTAGAGGTCGCAGAGGACATGGGTAAAATTCATGCTTTGTGTACATGAACATTTGTGGAGACACAATACGAGTATGAGAAAGGTCCTATTTGGCATTATTCGAGTTTTCTATAGAAACTTATCTCGTTTAGCGTTATCGCTTGTTACAAGTGGTGTTGTGAAGAACGACAAATCGAGACAATATTTTGCTTGCTTAATCAAACACTTGTAACAAGCGTTTGTATAGAAAACTCGAATAATGCGAAATAGGACCTTTCTCTAAGTGATACACAACCACTAGCAGCTGTAGTTGTCACATGTCACGTATTTCTATTGTATCCATGTAAATTGGGGTATGACATCCTCATTAAATATTGGTCGGTTTCATATCTATGATCCACATTAACAAACTCGTTCCTAAAATAATAACATAGTGAGAAACCCATTGAAAATTCTATTCAATAGCATACATTTATTGGAGTTGTTGTAAAACGTTCCTACAAAAATAGTGTCGTGTAATCGGTTTTGAATTTGGCTAATTGATGCTTAAATACATTCACAAGCTATTTTTTTTTTAATTTTAATTCGAGTCCACACAGGTCAAATTTTCCCTTAGCAACCGGAATCTGAAATTTAGTCTTCAGAAAATTCACCATAGGGAGAGTATAGCACGGATTTTTCACTTTTGAACCTGAGGATCCTTTAAAGTATTTTAAATATATTAGATGTATTATACCTAAATATTGAACCTGAGGATCTTGATGGTCCTGAGGTACTATCAGGATAACCTGAGGATCCTGAAAATATTTTAAATATATTATACATAAATAATACAAAAAATTTCAAGTTCCTGAAACCTAGTCAAAAATTTCAAGTTTCTGAAACCTAGTCACAAATTTCATATTTCTGAGACCTAGTCACAAATTTCAAGTTTCTGAAACCTAGTCACAAATTTCAAATTTCTATTTTCATCATTTCACCCTAACTCTAACCCTAACCCCCAATTAGACCTGGTCGACAAATTTCAAGTTTCTGAAACGTAGTCACAAATTTCAAGTTTCTGAGACCTAGTTACAAATTTCAAGTTTCTGAAACCTAGTCACAAATTTCAAGTTTC
>JAUBWS010056890.1:4123-16468 GCA_032270445.1 Darlingtonia californica | reverse complement strand
TTAGTTAGATGGTATGCATCCTTAGTTAGATAGCATGAATTTTTAGTTAGATGGTATGCATCTTTAGTTATTGGTATGCGCAATTTTAGTTAATTAGTGCAATTCAGACCGTGGAGCAAAGTACTCAAAAATCACAAAAATTTGGGCGAAAAAATTGCAAGGGAATGTAATTCGACGATGGGAAATTTGAACGGGAAAAGCCTAAAATCACAAAAGGATTTACAAGAATTAAAAGGTGCGAAAAACTGAATCGTTAAAAAGAAAATCTCGCACCCTTTATTTGAAGTACTCTTACCTACGGACAGACATGCAATTGTTTTACGCCTTTTTGTAAGTAGAGTACTTGCTCTTGATAGATAAACAGCATTTCAATGCATTTACGCCTACCCTAGACACTATACGCCAGAACAAATAGCAGTAAGATAAGATGAACCTCTTTTTTTCGTTTTAGCGATAATCGATCTTTGCAACGAAGATGGTAAACTTTTGCAAGTTCGACAAAACCATTCAAAACGTGGTAGTGATGTTTTAGCTGATGACTTTTATATTGTTGTTAAAATGAATAGTAAGTCATTAAATCTGACCAAAAAGATTTCCAAACCCTTAAAATCCCACAAAAATTGATTCGTTTTAATGGAAAAAAACTAATGTTCTGGGAATGTCTCAAGAGTTTACCGCTTTTACTTAGGATATCACCCTTGTGGTGAGGAACCATTTTTTCAAAATGCCCAAAATCGCCAGAAAACTTTACAACACTTCTGAAACTTTAACCGTCCTTTAAGGGTTAAGGGCTGTTCCAAAGGGGCACAATTTTCTTCTTCATAACTTTTGATAGGATGATGTTTTGGTTTCATGTAAGGTACAAAATTTACACCGACTTTTGATGATTAGATATCCTAATTCTTCCCTAAAAACAGGTGTAGGTGATTTTAATAAATTATATCTATTGTGAGTAATACCATTATGCTGAAATGAGTAGTGGCAGTCTACAATTGATTTAATCTTTTAATTGTTAGTTAACAATATTTTCCAGCAAGTCTGAATTTTTTTTATGTTGATTGCGATTTTATTTCAAAAGTTTGAAAAATCTTCAACGCTGCTATTCTGACCCAAAGTTAATGTTTGTCTGACCCCGATGACCAAAATAGTGTCAATTTGACAAAAATAAATTTTGATATGGTTAAAACGAGCTAGTTTTACTTATGATTTTTCCATTACCCAAATCAATACGTTTTTGAGTGAATGCATTTTTTTATAAGCAACACATTTATAAGCAACATTAGGTTAAAAAAAACCCTAGTTTTCTAAGCAACCTCTTAAGCGTTAGTTTTAGGAAAAGAAAAGGAGTAACAATAGTTTTAAGGACCTGCTTTGCAAAAAACAGTCGCTAGTGGACTTTCATATTGTTGGTACTTGAAACGCAAAGAAACGATTATTGAGTAAGCAACACCTAAGCAACACTAGAGCCTGAGAACAAAAATAATTTAATTCCTTAAATTCCAAAAGTATTGAATATTTTTAAACCCATCTTTTTATATGAACAAGAATATCTAAAAAAGGCCTGTTATATAACCTGCGTAATGAATAGCTGTAAACTAAATAACCACAATTATCTGATGTTTATGAAAAACAGTGTAATGCTAAAATACAGGGGGCGGGGGGGGGGGGGGAGGTAAAAGTTATCATTTATTGTCATCAGGATATAAATAATGACATTTAAATTACCTTTTGCTTTATTTCCTGTAACCTTGCATGTTACAGATCTAGATGCGCGCCTGGTATCGGTCTCTCTTGCAGCAAAACAACTCTTACGTTGTTTCTCCGTGCGTGGGGTCAATCTGGAGTTTTTACAATATTTCATCTGATAAGATTTGATAATTCAATAAAAGACACAGTAAAATGACGTAAACTTTTTAACGAACAACAAACAAAATTTAATAAGCCAATTCAACGCTGTCTTGTACAGAACTTCATATCCTGTTGATGCGCGAGAAGACTCAGGTACAGGATAGTAAATGATAACCTCCAGGACGATGATTTCATGCCAAAGAAGTATTAGTGGCCCAAATTAACTAACTAAGTATTATTACTGCCGTCTGGGAATAAAGGAATCGAACAGGAAAATAAATGCTAGGTTTTTAGTTCAAAATTACTTTTCCAGAGAAATCTGACCAAAATATTGATAATAAACATTGGCTAACACGAGTATTTATGATTTCTACCACAGGGCAAGTCAGTAATTTTGTTGAATGGATCCCTGTCAATGAAAGTTATTCCCATAACGATGACTTCATGTCAAAATTACACCAATTCTCTTTCACTACACAATGCCGTTCTAGAATGACGCCATCACCAAAACGTAGAGAGCGAATTTTACGGAACCGAAACGAAAATGTGCAACACAATAGAAACAGAAGAAGATTTGGTGTTTGCCAGCTTGCAATATTTTCTGATGAACAAGAAGAAACTACCAAGAAAGAATTGAAAAATACGTCAAGAAGACTCTCCACGACTGGTTACTGAGTCCAAACTTGTACCAGCGAGACGAGTGTGACATTCTTACAACATTACTCCAACATTCACGTGACGCCACAGCATCAGCAAAATGTTTTAGTTAAGGTGTTAGGGTGGAGAAATACTTTATTGCATGAAAACTTCGCGGTATCAAAATTTCACAGAATTTTGATTGTGCGGGTTTTTTGAGAAATGTTTGGGTTTTGTTGCATTTTAATTCCGCAGTTCAATCGAACTGTTATATATAATGAAATCTTAATTTTGTAGCTGATCTAAAAATTTCTTCTCATGAATATCAAAAGTTGGTGCAAAACGTTGTTTCAAAGTTCATCACTTTTTTGAACAAAAGCATCAGATTTAGTTTATTGGAATTTCACCAATTGTCACGATTGTCATGCCACATGCGCATGCGACGTCAATGAAGTCAAGTGAATTTATTCAAATCACATTATAACTTGACATACTTGTCATTTATGTCAGTTATATTTGTCAAAATGACACTGGTATCACGTTATACTAAAAGCAAATAGCATGTATTATTGCACGTATATCGACCTGAGGACGCTGTAACTATTTTCAAAATTTGCACCTTGAAAAGCTTCGGAATTGAAATGTGATAATCGATATCAGATTTTGCGCCAGATGCCAAAGTTCTATTTAAAAGTTACGGCTGCTTAAAGCTGGCTTGGTAATTTGACCTTGTCGTCACAAGTATCCTCGTAGTTTGCAGTGAACGTGTTAACCCCCCTAGACGCTAATGGATTCTCTAATTTAACCTTATTTGGAAAAACATTTCGCGGGGAGAAATACAGGCTCAACCGGCGGTAAAGCCTTGAAATTGCCGCGTGGAAATATTGGATAGATCTCAATTTGAAAAAAGATATCAATCGAAAAGGTAGTTTGTTCGTTTATCTCGTTTGATTTTTGAACGATGAAGCAAAAAACTTCTTGACCATTGCTTAATAAAACCTGACAAACTTACATAATTAACTCCATCAAAAATGCCGATACCCATTTGACAATGAAGTAATTCATACAACGTGGTAAAGTTACTTTGTAAATATTATAATGAAAAAAGAAAAAAAAGAAAACGCACGCATTGCACTTTTGAATAAAGTATTTGAATAAAATATCATTTATTTGAGTTTTTTTGCTATCATTGATAAATTTGGGTTGACTAAGTCAATATTAAGACATTTCCTGTCATTTTCACACATTTTGTGTACCACACCTATATTTGTGTTCTTTGAAAACAATAAGGTAAACAATTTTGTCATCATTTTTAATACTGTTCCAAGTTCAAGTCTCATCGATGTCAGTCCGATTCGTTCAGCTGTTATATTGTTAGGATAACAGAGTAACAACCGTATATGACAGGGCGCTTGTCGATCGTTTTGGAAACCTATGGCATGTAACTATGGATGGTATGAATCTTGAAACAATTTCTTTGTCAATATGTGTATGGAATAGTAAAACATGTACACCTCAAGGGAATGAAATTTCGCGAATTTTAGGTAAATTTGCGAAATGCTTCATTTGTGCGAATAGCAATTCGCGAAACTTAATCCACTTCCAAATCATCAAAAGTTTTTCAGGCTTAGAATATCGGTATTTCAATGAGAGGGTACGGTATTTTAATGAGGAAAACTCCTATCGAAAAGACAGAAATGCTTTTGAAATTTTTGATTAGATTCTCGATTACGTCTAATATTGCGTTTATGGAGCTTTTACAAATAAGTCTTTTGTTTGTAACTTTAAGTTTTTAACTGCTAGGAACATTTATTACGTAGTACTTTATTTTTTCAATGTTATATGAAGTTCGCAAAAATTAGTTCTCGCGAAATTTTTGAATTTCATCGATTCGCAAAATCAATTCTCGTGAAATTTTTAAATTAGTAAAATTCCATTTGTGAAGTCGAAATCGCGAGAAACTTAATTCTCGCAAAATTTTATTCCCTTAAGCTATATTCGGGAAAAAAAGAAAAAAATTCGTAGGTAGGTTTTTAACAATTTAAACCTTTCAGTGTCAGTAATATTTCCAGATTTTGCTAGTCCTTGGATGAATCCTTGGTGCATTGGACGTGGAGTTGTCAGGCTTCTACCTAGGGGCTCAGGATCATATAATAATATAATGTCAACCGCATACGCAGTCACCGACAGTCAAAGGGTTACAAAAAACATTTCTGCTGGGGAGACTTCAGCCCGTCCGCTAACTCATTACGTTGTTACGCGTTTTATGTAAGAACCTGTTAAAAATCTATTGGACAGACATTCTAATATTCAGGGCCTTCCTTTAGACTCTTATCTTTCTAGGAGGGAAGTTTATTTTTGGGTTTTTGTATTGTATTTTTAAAAATCAATTACTATTCTGTCTATTTCTTTACGAAGGAGCGGGGGGGGGGGGGGGGGGGGAGGTACTTAACTAAAATCGGGTCCGGGGACGTGCCGCTGGTCAGGGTACTCTTTTTCACCTCGTTCAATCCCACACGGGGTTACAAAATCTGCAAAAACCAGTCCCAGGTAGAGTTTTTATGTGTTACAAGGGTATATTTTTTGAAATCAAAATAGAATTTTATCGAAAAAAGGTCATAATTTTTTCACTTTTAGCAGTCCCTGACAGGGTCGATTTGCAATCTCCAGCGGCTGATCCCCGTCCGTCACGAAGGTCACCCCCACGAATTTTTTACCTCAACATTGAAAAATGAAGGTTTGGTTTTTGCAGTGACATCTAGCATATAATTCATAGAGTAATGTATTAAAAATATAAGAGGAATGAATAACAAACCTAAGACTATATAACATAGACTTTATTTATGTCGCAGTTATCTGGAATATAAAATGTTTAATAGTCTATGTTATCTTGAGAATGTGCTGAAAAAGACAGTACCACTTGGTGAATGTCTAACACTTGTAATCAAATTTATGATTTTTGGGCGTTTTGTGTAAATTTTTGTGTTTTCTTGAAATTCTTTCCTTGTAAACAACTGAAAATTTATTTTGAAAAGATTAGCTGTAATCATAAAACATGCATGCACATATTAGAATTTTTAGAGAATCAAACTTGGCCGAAATTTAAAAATTTATACCAAGAATTTTCTGATTAATCCCTTCAAATTCACGCAATTTTCCGTCAGTGAAATAATTTTCGATGGAACTAAATTTTGTGGGTTCACGACACCAAAAGTCAAAATTTACTTGCTGCGAAATTTAATTCCTGTTAGGTAAATTTCCTCCAGATTTAGAATTTTATAATAAAAATATATTTTCTCTAATAGAAATATTGTACATGGCATCAAAAACTTCAGACGTGTATATATCATGAACGTTTTAAGCTGACAAATGATAAAAACAAGGAGATAAGCACAATTCACTCCACCTATAACTTTTATACGTCAAATTTAGTTAGGATAACAACCGTTTATGACAAACATAAGTAAGTAAATTTGAAAAAAGTTGATGATATAATGTTTATAAAGACACGTATGAGCACTTCCAAACCCTGTCACTGTTGACGAGTTAATCCGCTTCATACTAAGAAAAATGAGTCAAATAAATCAATGTCGTCAATGTCGCACGCAATGTCATCAAACAAAAAGTGTCCTGTCTTGCTGGAAACACGTTAAGGGCATCATGTTAACAGTGATTGGCATATTTCACTATCGAAAGCCTTTAATGGGGCTCGACCCCCATCGGGGCTCCGGCGTTCACCACTCTAGCCGCCTGACCATGGCTCTATAAGTTTGAGGTGTGCTGGCACTCTAAATTAGAGCTTTTTACTTTACATCTATTCAAAATTTTTATTCATGATTTCCTTTATCCTGTTACATAAAACAAAAAATATTAAATTTTCTAACTGTAGAACAATACTGATAGTAATGCGCTCACCGCGCTGGGCTCAACTTCAGTTCATAAAACTTAGCTATAGAATTTTTTGTAATAATAAAAAAGATGAGTTATCTTATTTAAAAAAATAGTATATAAAAAACAGCATATAGATAGTTAATTCTTAAAGCAGCGAACTTATTTATCACAATTTTTGCAAAACTCGTACACAGTCCCCTATTTTTAAAAATAACGCTTGATACCTTGATAATTGAATTGTAAAAGTATATATTTTCTAAAAGGTTATTGAATTCTCTATCAATTGAAACATTTAAAATTGTCATTATTTGTTAAGAGCATAAAAAAACAACCTTTAGATTTCCATAATGGTAGACAAAGTAGTGATCTTTTCAAAATCTTGTTTACCTGCAAAATAAATGAAAAAGTAAGTACCATATCCAACTAAGACTTATTTATCAACAGACTGAATTCTAATATGGCCTCATTTCAATGGCTCAATGACTAAAAGTTGTCCAATAAAAATTGGTGTCAGTCAATTGACAGCTTCTTTGTAGTTGTGTATACAAAAGCTGACTAGAAATGGATCAATGGTTCTCTCAAAAATCTCAAAATAGTGATAGCTGCTAAAGGATTAAAAAATAATCGTCATTGCATAAAATACAAACGTGTTCAATATCTACAATATTGTACAAGAAAAAAGTTTTTTGGAAAAATTGTAAATAGTTGGAAATCGCGGCATAAAAACAATTGTCAGATCCTAGCTCAACTGAAGTTGAGAATACAAAAAATTTCGTAAATTTCTGGTAAAAAATCATACATATGACAGGTTACTTATTTATGATAACGAAGTTATTTTTTGAATTTTCCCTCCAGTCCCTTCCCGCTGGTGGAGAGGATAACCCATCGAAACCAAAGTTCCGGCGTGATATTTGTTTAGGAAGAAGAAAAGCCCCGGGACTGTTTTAGGGGATAAATATGGTGGGGGTCAGGGCAAAATTCTTCATTCCTCGATTTAAAATAACTGCTACTTTTGCAGCTTTTATGCCTATTTCATTCTTGATAGCAAATGAGTATAAGTCACCGTAGCTATCTGTGCATATACCGAATGCATTTTAAGAATCTGTCAAACTATTGTGAAACTTAGTTTGACTCAGATATATAAAATTCCAGAAAAAGAGGTTTGAACAATAAACTGAGCATTGATTAGAAAACACGTCATATTCTTTATACTTCCTTATTGAAGCATTTTAATCTTGACATAAATGTCACAGCGTATACTGATGATCATTTATTTTCGTTCTTGGCATCTAAATATTTCCAACACTATAAATATATTGACCACACAGTATATAAAGATTAACAGCTACTATTTGTCATTCTCTTGAAAGAAGTTTTGGGATGAGTTGGTTTGCTAGGGTGATAAGTAATAGTAATAGCATGACTTACAGGGCAATTTGGGATAAATAGCTCGAGGTTCATTTTGACGTTTTTCAAAATCACCCGAACACAGTGAGGGTGATTTGAAAACGTCAAAATGAAACGAGGGTCTATTTTCCCAAAATTGTCCATGTAAGTCATGCTATTCCGGATTAATCGTATGGTTGATTACAACTTAATAAAAAATTGCCTTACTTGCCGGGCCGATTACACGATAGCGGGCAATTTTGGATTAATCGGGCCGGCAAGTACGGAAATTTTTTATTAAGTTGTAATCAACCATACGATTATAGAGTTAATTGCATTGCTACAGTGGAACAGTCTGAAAATGCAGTTGTTGAGTATTTGAGTCGGTATCTTCCACGGTCCGATGAAGTGCAAAAGCGTATCTAGAGCTACCCTCTACCAGAGATTTCTCATGGATAAGTAAAGCGTAGTTTATCTATTTAAATATTATCGATTTATGGCGCGAGGAGCTGGTACAGTCAGGGATTTACTAAAGCACCTTATTATATCCAGGGTACAGTCTAAGACTTTAGGAAATGTGTTATTAACTGTCTAGATACTAGACTTGCTTGATCTCGCTTCTTTTCCGCTTCGCTCCCACTTCCATAAAACTCTGACGAGCTAAGCGAGGCTCTTCTGTACCATTTCCTGTGAATATTCACACGCGAGCCTGGATACTGAGCGATTCGTTTTTAGTCTATTTCAAGGTAGATTTTAGATAATCTTGGTACTTGATATTGTGCCAAAAAAGTGCATGTGACTTATTGTCGGTTAGATTATGTTGGAAATACGCTGTTGATATTGAGATTATGGTGGATTACTCTAACCGAAAATAAATATGCAAGAGAAATTTTCGCGAGGTAAAAAAAAAACTCATTAGATATTCTGGTAGACAGACAAGACGTAATCATTTTGTTGATGTATCAGCAAGTTTATTTATAACCTCTTCCCTCCTTTTTCTATTTTTTTTCATAAAAGAACCTTTTTCATCTGTCTTCCGGAGATTGCGTGGGCATGCAAAGACATAAAACAATATCATCAGACTGAAAAATAACTGTTTATAAAATCATTCTTATATATAACTTTTTCACGTTCGTTAATTTACGAGTACATGAAACACGTTCAGACATGTTAAGCAAATAGATTTTCTGTTACACTTAATTCCTTCAAGACCGTAAAATTCAAACACTCATGTACCAAGATTTCTTGATACTTTAAGAATCTTTTTTTGCGCATAATCTATTTCTTGACCGATCAATGTTCCCTGGTGCGTGCAATTTACGTGAATGCAATAAGAGATTAAAACTGCATTTTGCGAAATTCATTTTTACGCTTAAAATCTTAATTTCAGACAATAATTCGTACCGCAAAAATTAAAGTCGCAATAATCATTGCTGCAACAATTAATGCGCTTAAGGTAACATCCAAACGTAAATTTTATTTTTTGTGTAACTTGCTTACAAAGATTTTTAAGCTTACATAAAGGTAGTCTATCCGATAAACCGTTCCGGGCTTTTTTTCCCTCCTCTTGGTCTATAGGCCAACGTCTAAAGGTAAGTAGTTTAGAACCTTGGAAACCGTAAACATTAAACTTCGATTGTTAAAAATAGTCACACTGATTGGTTTATAGTGCACATAACAAAGAGACGTGATTGGCTCTTTTTTAAGTTGGTGATTTTATTGTTATGGTAGAAATAGTAGAAATAGCTACTGTCCATGCTCCGTATTTTACGATTTTGGCATATTCGGTTTTTGACGCTAGTCTATAGACCATAAGGAAAAAAGCCAGAAGCGGTATATTTGATCGACTAACATAAAAGAAGATCTTTATTGGATGAAATGAATAACAAAAAAGGAGGATACTTGTGAAACTGTTGATAAATATTTTACAAGGAGATAGAATTGCTTTATATACAGAAGTCTATCTGTATGTCTTAGAAACGTGAAATGGGTGTAAAAATCGATTTGATTTGTCGTGGTAAACAACTTGTTTGGCTTCTTTATATTAACATGAAAAGAATTGAATAAGTAGAACCTGAAAAATATATCAAACGAAATGAAACCTTTAAAAATCCAAAAAGGAATAATTGTAAATCGACGGTTGATCACTTCTATATTAAAAATCCACGGCATCATTTAAAATCATCACAACAGGTCAGTAAATTTTCATGATAAAACCATACACGCAGAATGTTTCTTCAATTTATAAACTTTGTGTCTATCTAAGTACAGTATTGTTTACTGGCAGTTTTACACAAGGTTCTGGGTTCAAACAAGACATAGGGCTCCAAAAGTGAACTTATGCAGATATGTTCCATTATATCCTTTCTTCTCTTTTGACTATTTTATGACTTTGAAATGCAAGGCCCGAACATGGCCTTAACAACGCACTTAGTTCATGGTCGTAATACATGCAAAACATTGTATTAGAGTATTTTTTTAGACATTTTTGGTGAAATTTCAAAGCAAAGCACACACCTCTGCGACTTTAAAGATTGATTGCGACAAACTTAACATTAAATGTTTATCTAATCGATTTGAGGCGAGTTCCACCTCCTTATTTTACGCTGCTCGTGCCAATTGTTAAAACTATTGTAGAAATTAGTGTTTAGAATTATCTTTAGCACTGAACAAGAACATTTTTGAACCATTCTATTTTTATGAGACCTTTATTTCATTATATATAGATAAAGGGAAGAAAAATGTTGGGTTTTTGACATACTTGGCAGCTCTTATAAACAAAACAAACGAAATAAAACACAAGTCATGCTAAAAACATTTTTCTCCGGGTGCACTACCCCTGAAAATTGAGAACTAAGCCTTATCCCACTGCTTGGCTATGGCTCTGTTTACTTTAAGTGTTTAAACTTCAATAATTTCCTTCAGTCGTTTTTTCTTACGACAAGGTCATTAGCTTCATGATCATCAATAAAAATGATTGTTAATGGACAATTATCGTCGTAATTATCATACATTTTTAAACACATACACCGAAACCGAAAGCAAATTTAGGCAAAATTGAGTTTTTTTTTGAAAAACCTTATTCAGAAAAATGTGACGAAAAAGAAAATTTTCCTGTTTTTAGTGGGAAAATGATGAGAAACAAAACACACATAGTGTAAACTAAGCCTTAAAGAATTTAACAGCAATTTATTTATATGTATAATTGGTTTCAATGAAGTCATTATCGATTATCGATTTAACTCCAAAGTTTCATGGTAAGCTCCAAAGACAAAAATCCCTAGAGTTTTTTCATGACATTAAAAAGTAGAAAATGCAAATCCTATCCAGTACACAAAAATCACAGAAGAAATGTTTTCAGATCCAACTGGAGGGTTCATGTTTTTCTGGACACACTGTATAGTGCCGGTAATTAATTACGTTCAATTACTTCCCATAAAAAGTAATTTAATTAGACACATGATCATTTATAATTAATGTTGTTATTATGCTAAATTCAGAATTGTTGTTCGTGGTGGTCAGTAAGTTACTTTATAGAATTTTCTGTCAAGACTACATGAATAGTTTCAAGTCTTGTGAAACAAAATTATTGTTGATATATCGTGGGTGATTAATATATATGTAGTTTAATTTTGGTAGCAATAATAAGTTTAACTTACTTCTTGTGTTGATTTTTCAAATTTAAAAGTAAAATAAACCAGCCTTGAAAAGTCATTACTTGACAGGGGAACAGGACAAGTTTGTGTTTGTTTAAAAACAATTTTCAGGCTCTTTTCACGTAAAGTACGCCGCAAACCGGGCCAACATTTTAGACCGTTTACTATACCACAAATCATGTAAAGAAAAAAGAAAAAAACCAGCAAAACTGTCCTCTCATTCATTTGATTACATCATATTTTCTATGATGTAATTTAAAAAAATTTTCAAACGTTTGAGATTTATTCAAAATGCGTTCAAATTTCAAAATATTGGCCAACGCAACAATGTTGGTGGGTATAGCAAACCGTTCCAACATGAGATGTTGGCTGTTAGTTGTTTTCAGCTGATTCAGATACGGCTTATTGTCAAAGTCTTTTAGAAACGAATTCGGGAAGGGTTATAAAGTTTTCAATGATTTTGATTAATTAAAAATACTATTTATTTCATATCCGTTAGAAATTGAATTTGATTCTTTAGTTATTTTTCAAGATTAAGAAGTCTATAAAAAGAAAATAAAAAGATTCAGAGACAGATTTTTTCTTCTGCTTGTTTTCGAAAATAACCAAGAAAGTGCCAACCTTAAAAACTTCCCACCATTCAAAGACATTCCGCCTATTGAAATTCATCTTTACTACCTCACGCATGCGCAAAAGACATGTTACATAATTAAAAATGGTTTTTAAAGTAGGGCAATAAGAGTTTTATTGCAGACAACTTGAAGAAATTTTGAATGACTTGGAAAATGGTTCGAATAATTTGTATTTTACTTTTGATAAATATTTTGCTTTATGAGTTTAGCCTTACGGTGCTGTCGTTTTCGTTTTTCTTTGAAATGATATTTTTCTTTAACTTTCAGACTCCAGTTCCAGTATATCTTTGATAGTT
>JAUBWS010056879.1:0-16474 GCA_032270445.1 Darlingtonia californica | reverse complement strand
ATATGAATAGAAAAACATATTAAAAGAAGCCTTTTCAAGGGGTTTCCACTATCCAACGCTGAAAATCAATGATCGTTTTTGATGTTTTAATCTCAACACGGTTAAGCTCGAAGCGGCGGTGTAAAATGCTTTGTTCGTCAATTTTCGTCGTACAGTGTGTCTCAAAAAAACCTTATTCAAAATGTTTCAACGTTTATTTTCCCGCACACACAAATCACATCAATACGATTTTTATATCATAGGAAAGCGTTTCTTCACTACTTTCCAGAATATAAAATTTAAAACGAAAAAACAGTTCTTCCTGAAGTTATCAAAGAACTTTTGGCTCTAGATAATTTTCCCTAAAGATCAATAAAAAAAGTGAATGTTTGTACCAAGGAAAGTGAAAAAACAGAAAAAAGCTTCATTAAAAAGTTAACTGAGATACACAAACAAAACATTATTATCGTCATAAAACATATCTTAGGACCATTATATTAACAATGCATTGTTGTAAAAGACTTGTTTCCGAAAGTCAAAAGAATTTAACGATTTTTTTGTATTTTTCCCCACAAATGTACAAGTGCAATTGGCTCAACGGTTTAATACTCAACTGTTTAGGACGTTACTCAGAGATTGTATGGTCTTGTGTTTGAGTCCCGAAGGGGGAGACAATGTCAATCAGCTGGATGTTTCAAAATGTTTTTTTGTTTTTTACAAATTATAATCCTTCTCATTTTATTTCAGGCAAACAGTAGAAAGATGGAGGTCAGGGGAAGGTCAGAGACAAAGTCCAGAGCACTGGGGCACTAGGAGGCCTAAAAAGTGTACAACAAACCACAAGTGGCTTCAGCAACTCTTTACATTTAACATTGGGTCAATTTTGAATACGTGTAACCTAAAATTTGTGTTTAATTTTTTAGTTGGGCTTGCTTTCTCTCACCGTCTTATACACTGTTGTTCACCGGTCACATCTTCCAAAGAAAAAACAGAAAAGCACTCCAGCGTGATTTCACTTTCCAAATATGAGAAAGTGAATATGGAAAAAAAGTTGCGAATGAGAACAGACCTTCCTGTACTCTGTAAACGATCCCCCGCTTCGCTTTTCCTGACACGCTTCGCTGTAAACGTCAAAACGAAAAGGAGGCTCTGTCAACTTTCGTTTTCTACCATAATATGAAACGGCGTTTAACATTTTTTCCTGGGATCTAGAAAATCGACCAGTTAAAATTCAGAATCGGAAATAAGCATCAAGCTGTAAATTATGTAAACAAACATGATTGCGAACTGACTACTACAATCTTTTGTTTTTGATTCGCGAATGTATTGTTTTTTACACGTTTCACAGACATACCGATTGATTTTCGATTCTAATCGTAGTACTAAATAGGTCAATGAGGAATGAGCAAAATTGACAGAGCCTCCTTTTCGCCCTGGTGTTTACAGCGAAGCGTGTCAGTCAGGATAAGCGAAGCGGATGATCGTTTACAGAATAACCTTACTGACACAGGGAAATCCATTTTTGCCGCACGCAGGAAGGTCTTGTGCAGACTAATCCAGATCGTCCAAAGTGACCCAAGCTATTTAGATGGCCTTAATTTTGTTGAGATAATTATCTTATTGATGGCTGCTTAATTCTTGATGGTCTTTAACGTTTCAATTGAGCGGTTTTGTATTATCCCTAGGATCAGTAAGGAATGCGACTTGAAAATTGCAAGTTTTTTTCTATATAAGAACAAACCATAGCAGAACGTAAGGCTTCAAATGGCAAAAAGTTTAGAACCTGTTAAGAACATTTGAAGGCTTCAAGTGGCATTATCCTTAAGTAAAATTTTAAATTCAATGTTGCCAAGCAGTTTTTTGCTATAATCAAAAACAATGTTTTAGAACATTTTTTTGCCTTAAATCATAAAAATTAAGAACGTTCGAAGGCTAACTCGAAGTAGGATGTTCTATATAAAAACAAAAATACAAAAAAAACGTGTAGTCACATTCATAGCGAGTTTCCTCGAGGAATTACGTGTTTCAATATTAATCTGTACCATCCTCAAGGACTTATCACTAAGTGCCTATGCTACTCTTGAGTCCCATCTCAGTTTGGCAGATCTGTCAGATTTTAGCCATTGCACTTTTTAGTCGTGTTGGCACTAAGCCTGAACAAAATTGCCACCTAATTGCCAAGTATTGACATGTATGCCAAGTCAGTTTTTCAAAAAAGAGTCTACAGACAGCAGCTTTTGGCTGTAAAACAATCATTAAACAGGTGGTAAAATTAAAATAGGTTCGAATAGTCTTCCTTTATGGTACTATTAGTAGTAGATCATTAGTAGTAGTTATTAGAAATCTTTTGTCAAAGCTCAGTGACAGTTTTTTGATGAAAATCATCATTATACTTTTAGTCATTACTTTTTATTGAAAATAGATTTTGGAATGCTTTTTTCTTATTTCAAATTTAATAACATTTAGGAATCTATCACAAAGAAATTAAATGCTCAGTTTGTCATTAGAAAGTTATTCCGCTTTTTAGCTCTTCAATTTCAATTCTTCTTTCTCTTTTCAATTAAAACTTACATGAAATCGCTCCACTTCCTAAAAATTTCTTAACAATATCAAATTTATTCATGATTATAAAATATTAAAGAGGAAACTTTAGTTTAAAAACAAATAGCGTAAATAAAAGCTCTATATCATTTCAAATTATGCAAAGTTTGTGACAGTTATCACAGCTTTCATGAACTTCCTCTCCTGATGTTTGAGCTATGCGGCTTCGTGTTTCTAATTAAAAACCTGTGTATTAATTATGTTTTCATGTTCTGGTAAAACAGAAAACACGTTCAAATATAACAAGGAACTATATTGATTATTTAAGTAATTGGTTCTTTGATGTCCTAGATGTATAAATCTTTTTGTAAGTCATTAATATATGAAGTTTTACATTAATTTTCAACACCTTCATCAGCAGTATACAGAGACCCCAGGAAGCACAGTATTTTGGTCTTAATGTTTCGTATCTTTCATTTGCTTTTTCTTTCTTTAGGGTAAAGTTGGAGATATGAAAATGTATTTTAAAAGACCTAGAGGACAAATTTATCCTGTCAATGTTTTCGTCTTATCATTAATATTCTTCCAAGAAGGTAAGGTTGATAGTACAGGGCGTTTCATAATGTTCTTGCTTCTCTGGACATGTTAGAATATGTGACGGTCTACCGGAAAAGGGGGCATAAAGCTATCCATAATTCACTTGTTTGCCTATAAAACGTCTGCAGAGGAGTGCATTTCTGAAAAAGGAAATGACTTCCTCCACAGACGTTTTTTCATGATTTTGCAAGTGGGTGGAGTATGATCGCGGTAAAAATGACCATGCCCCCTTTTCCCATGGAACGTCACATATGTACCTGTCGATTGTATTTGTCTTACAGATGTCGTAAAAATATATCGCATTGGTATTTCATTTTTTTTAGTAAAACCTCGTTTGTAAAACCATCTAGACTGAGATTTGGCCAAAAACTAAGAACATCTTAAGAACGTACACAGGCTGACTTCGATTCTTCAGAAAGAGAAAAATGACAAACCATGATTTTTATTGCTTGTCATTTTCTTTGAAAAAGAAGGCTTGTAATAAAAGCAATGTGAAATAAAGCGAAATAATACAGAGTAAGGCAACTCCAGTGATATCTTTCCCAAAAAATTGCATCACCGGTGTATTTGCAGTTTTCCATCATCTCCGGTGAATTTTGGAAAACGTTTCGTATCCCTGTTGGATTTCAAACATGCCACAGGGGCCGTGAGACAGGGGTGTTTTCATTCAATGTTAATGAAGATATGCTAGTTGGAAAAATTAGTGCCATAAAAAGTAATCGTACTTTAGAAACTTTATAGATATCGAGGTGGGGCTGTATTACAATTTGGTTCTTGAATTGCATATTAAAAGGGTAGTAAGATTTTTTTTATTGACTTTTTTGAGAATCCAGCAGAGAACAAAGAGAATCGTTAAATCAAGGTGCATGCGAGCTAAATAAAATTTGGCCACAGTTTTGTAACCACTATCCTTAAATTTTTTAAAGCCATTAAGTGGTGAATTAGGGATTTCACCTCTACAAATTCATCTACACGCACTAGGTTAATGTTTGCTTTTCAATTTCTAAGTTGTCGCTTTTTTATAGTTTACACATTTATAGTTTGAGAGAAGTGAACTTTACATTATTTTACATTTTTTCAGGTAATTCATTTCCTGAAAGTGGAACTCATACGGAACTTTTGGATTCACAAGAAATTTTACCATCAACATTGACAACAATATCTGGGTGGAAAAGTACTCCTGATGAAATAAAAACAAAAAATGGTTTGTTTATGTCTGATTTGAAAATCCACTCACATCAAAACATTCAAATTCAACGTGGAGGTGTTTACTATCTGTCATTATATATCGATCTTCAGAAAGAGACTACAGCATATTTCTCCGTCAAAATAATCACTATTAATAACAAAATATATACATCGGAAGCTCATTCAGATCTTGGAACAAAAAGCATCCACCTAAACCAGCTTGTACTATTAGATAACCATGAAACATTTAATGTATCTGTTATCTCAGATCAATCTGTAACAATAAGCAAATATAGTGGACTTATATTACAATACATTTCACCTTTTCCGTATGCATTAGGTTTTATTGCAAGACCAAGTAAAACCAAAACAGTAGCCACGTCTTCAGAACAGGCTCTAGTGAACTGGAGTCCAGTTTTCGAAGTCACACATGGCTTCTCGTCAGGATCAGGTGATTTTACAGCATTGGAGGGTGGATTTTATTTAGTAACGGTTCAATTTACTTTGCAAAAAGTGTATGGTAATGTGAGATTATTATTGTTATACCAAGATCAACAACGAGTGATAAAAAAAGAGCATTTCGACAGCTATAGTCACATTGAAACGTTAACATATACAGGCATCTTACAACTACACCGAAAAAGCGTCGTCAAATTCAGAGTCGTCACCGAAAACTGTCAAGCAACAGTACTCTCATCATCCACTTACTCTATCATCCTATTGGAGTCTTCAATGTCTGAGAATCAAGATAAGTATCAATATTTTCATTTAAAGAATAACGAGCAGATTACAAGTGTCAACAAATGGCAGAAGCTGCAACATTGGGAAATGAATAATGATACTGCCTTCCTCATCAATGGTGACTTCCAAATTGTCAAAGCTGGATATTATTTCATTTTGCTACAGCTCAAGACCGATACACACAATGACCAAGACAGCATTATAGTAGAGCTTCGAGTTGGTGATGAGCATAAGTATACATTAAAACAACAAAACAGGGTTAGCCACATTAGCAGTTTCTTTGGTGTTTTTTACATAAAGAAAGATCAAGCTATTACATGCACCATCAAACATACGCAGCATCAACCTCTTCAAATTTCCAAAGATGATACTACTATCATTTTGTACGACATCAAATTTCAGACATACTCCTCACTGTACAGATTGGAAAATCCAACAGATACGAAAACACAGTCTTTCTTAACTTTTTCACAAACGTCAACAACGAACTACAACATAATCACATCAAATAGGAATTCAACTATCTACATTCGCAACTCTGGAGCATATTTTATTGTTCTTGAAGTTTTCATTGCAAACATGACTGGTGAGATCCAATTCAACCTACTTCATAAAAGGAAGGGAGATGACACATGGAAGATAATGCTGACTTGCCTCAGTGTCCAAAAGGACCAATGCCATGTGTCTGTGATATTACCACTAGAAGAGGAAATGATCCTAGCTGTCAATGCATCTGAATCACTTGAGAATATTCAATTCGCTAACTCTCATCTGGAATTGACGTATTTGAAACCAATGACAGGGATTCAAGGCTCTTCTTCATACATGCAGTACGACAGTAAAACGAAAAGCATGATAGCGAGTAATGCAAGAAAACTATATGGCAAAGACCAAAAAGAGCTTGTTGTGAAAGATATAGGCTATTATTTATGCACATTTTCTGCAGTTGTTGAAAAAATAAGCAATGAAAATACTCCTTTTGAACCTATGGAAGATACGATAATTTTAAAATTCAGTGCCAGAAAGTTGTCATCATCATATAGAAAAAGCATAAAAACCCTTACTAAAAGATTTGAGGCAAATTCCACGCATATGCACATAACCTTTTCAGAGGGTTTCCAAATGAAAGAAAACGAGAAACGCAGAAATCGTGGGAACGAACCTAACATTTACCAGTTTTTCATTGAGATAAGGTCTACATCAAGGAAAAACAACTTTCGTGTATTAGAAAAAAGTGTCTTTTCCTATTTATTGATGACAAAAGAAAGGCCTAGATACAAAAGACGTGAGGGACAGATCAGTACAAAAATCGAAACTGGTGGAAGCAGCATATTTCAGATGGAATACGGGAAGGATGTGAAAATCCTGGATGTTTATTTTGAAGCATTATCTATTTATTTAAGATCAAAGCTCTCTTCAACAGCTCTGGTGATGCTTACCTTAGCTGGCGAAATAGAAAGTCCAACAAACGCAAACAGCCATTTCATTAGAGTAAGCTTGATCTTAAACGATAAAAAATCCTGGTCCTACTTAAAAACCTCCAAAGTTGGTATAAAGAACAAAGAAATCATTACATTGAAAATTGCAGGTATTGTGTTGACAAATCCCGGTGACTTTATCAAAGTTTTTGTGGAGATGTCTCCTGGCGTCAAACTGATTGTCTCTGAGCAAACTTCGTTAGATTTATTTGTCCTTAAAAACGAAATGCCACTCGTAGAATCATCGTCCTTATTCAAATCAATTGACCTCGTTGATGACGACAGTGGGTTCACAAAAGGTAAGCATATATTTATAAGCTTGTTATACTATAAGATTCAAAACAAATCAGCAAGTAATTGTATGCATTCCAGTGTGCAAGAAAATATAAAATTACATGGGATTATGCTAAAATCTAGTGCTAAGGTTGGCTTTTCTACGCGCTGATAAATGTGAGAAATTCCCGAGAAAGGATGCATTTCAATTTAAGATTATTACCTTTTTGACTTTTAAAAAACTGCTTTTGTATCATCTTTTAGATTGAAATTTTCATTTATATTTAGATGTTGAAGTAAACACGACTTCAATTTATGAGATTTTGGTTAGAATAAAAAACTTACCCTACAGGACAATGGAAGACCTGAAACATTTTCAACTTTCCTTTACTACAACTCAAAATAAAGCATCAAAAGGAATTGGTATGAATGAAAAATCAGTGAAACGAAGAAGTGCTGGTTCTTTGCCACATCTTATTAATGCACCAATACTTGACTTCTACTACAAAACCAAAGACGATATTGCAATAAGGGCAGCTGTTATATTATCTAAGGGTCAAAAACCACAATTCATATCTTCAGATGAGGTCACTTTGAAATACAAATATGTCGGAACAAACCTTAAAAGATATTTACTTTTCTACAAGACAGAGGCTAGATTAGTTTGCAGTACAGACTACAATTTTGAAGAGATTGGCGAGTGGCGATGTTCCGGCGAATTATGTTTCACATCAGATCATGGCGTGTACAGTGCAAACGGAAGCCAAACTCTTACTATAAACGCCAACATTTACATCACTACTAAGAATGGTGACGTACCTGGGTATGTATTATTTTTCCTATTGATTTTAAAACGATTGTTAAGCTAATATTTTTAATACTTTTGCAGAAAGATGTTGGATGAAGTCTTGCATTCTTTTGCTCTCGACGAGTCTTTACGTTTTTGATACTACCATTGACCTTATAAACGAAAAATAACTGAAAATATCAATTTTTAAGACCAGTTAACTAGTAGATGATTTTAGCTTAAGCAACGATTGACTCTTGATCAAGAAATATTCCTGTTTGATCTTAACCTCAAACCTCGGTCACCTCAATAGTCAAAGCTTAAACAACGGTTTCATTTTATCCAATGATAAGATAAGGCCTAAAGCGAAGATTAAACTTCTCAAAAAATCTCGCACATTTTGAAAAAATAACAAAATAAGCAAAACTCACTAAAAAATCACAAATTCTTGTACTTACGTAATTTGAGGGCCTAAAGTTTGGGCATATCGAATTAAAAATTGAAAAATCCACGGCTTTAAATTGTCATACAAAAACACTGTATGTCACAATATAATGCATTTCAAGATTTCGCTTGGAAAACCGTATACCTATCATACTTGTATTTCTTTCAGCGCCGTAAACTTAGTAGTCATTGGAAACGAGAAAAAATTGACGGAGCTGCGGAGGTTAGATGCTGGTGAAAACATGTACATTTTTCAATTGTCACGACAAATTTTCATGAAGCGTGGGGAATCATTGCAACTGCAAATCGAATGTTACAACGTATCGATTGAAGTCGGAGCCAATAGCAAAGTCGACGTTTTTGTACAAGGTAATTCCTTGTTCATTAATAATAGAAATTGAATCAACATATCAATTTTTTGAATGATAATGAGTAGCGCCTTCAATGTCAGGAAGGAATGGGTCTTAATAGAAGCAACCCCAAGTATATGAATTTCTACGTCTTACTGAAGCATTTAATGAGATTCCATTTGGTTAATCAAATGCAAGTAGTTTCTGCCTGCAAAGGCTTCATTATGGCGGATTCAAAACTTTAGTTCCTGCAATATTCTTTTACGACTTGTAATTCAATGATATTTATTTTCAGGCTTATATCCAAAGTTTGTGCCAGAAGAATTTCCAGTGTTTTACCAGCATCCATCTCCTGCATTCGTCAACGAATCATATACATACAACTACACATGCGCAGCTGATTTGGTTTTTTATGGTGACAGAAATAAAATTGTTAAAAAGGACGTCAAATATTCATGGAACAGAGTCGCTTATGTAAGCATTAAGCAATTAAAAACGTTGTTCCCAGGATCTATGCCGTCATTTGATAAACCTTTTACTGTCGTACATTTTCCAGAATGAGCGGTGGTCCATCCAGTTAAGATGGGGTCTATCTGATGATCAAGTGTGTAAATAATTAGATTTTTCACTTTTGCATGCCCTACTAAAGGGACAAAAATCACGAAATTGTAGTTCCAAGCTTCTTTTAAGGTTTGTCATTTAAACAAAAATAAAGATGGACATATGGTCATTAGAGCCCCGGGTTGTACAAGCGCGTACCCAGAGGTACAGCAACAATACAGGAGGAGTGTAAAAAGTATCAAAAAGTAATTATCTTTTGTCATCAAGTAATAGATAATGACAATTAAATTACTTTTAGCTCTCCTCCTGTAATTTTGCCTTACCTCTGGGTACTCGCTTGTTGTACATACCAGTCGATTTCAAAGGTAAGTAACCGCACCTCCCGGAACCAGGTGGCAAGTGATTTATTGCTACTTCCACAGAATTTAAGTTTCGATTTAGCATACCAACGAATTACAGACAAATTTTTCATTCAACGATTATCACACCATGTTGGGGCTTCCTGGAGAATCTGGACATTATTTTTGTTCTGCAGAATACAATGGTTTCATATCTCAATCACGTTCAGCATTCATGCATGTATATGGTAATGATTATATTGTAACAAATTATTAGCCTTTGGTTTGAGCTTTTTGAAAACTGAATATTTTTGTAATGACCTCCAATCTACCATCATTGATATCAACAAAATGATGTTAAACCATTGCAGAAGTTAGACCTTGATAATTGTTTCTTGTTTAGTCATTATAACAACCTATGATTTACAATACCTTATCGGACAAAGAATTTCAAATAAAAGTGACGAAATTTTCGGAAGGTGACGAAAATTTTGTCCGACGACAACGTTTGGCCACCATAATATCTTATTGCTTTAAAACATTATAGACACTATGTGTCGTGTGATTTTCATTTAAAATTAAGTTTATGAAAAATTGGATTTTCGTTGCTTTGGTGACACAAAAAATTTTGTCCGACATTTTTTTGTCCGATAATGTACCCAGGTTCATTTACGTACATTACGCAAATTCACTGAGTTCATATTTTCTTTTCAACCATAGATGAGGATGAATGCCTTTTTCTATCCAATACAACGTTCATGAAACTGAACAACATTACACTACCACGTTGCCATAAAAATGCTGATTGCGTCAATACAATTGGTTCATATTATTGCCAATGCAAAACCGGATATAGTGGAAACGGATTCTATTGTGAAGGTATATACAAAAACATCAAATTTACTGAAATTGCTTTTCTGATTGGATTTTAGAATCCACATTTTATCAAAACAAACAGATTGATAAGTCTTTCAAATTTCAATATAACCATTTAAGTTCAAAATTTTAGAAAGGTAAAGAAAGTAATGTTTCTATTTATTGTGAAAATGTTATTTTTAAGATTTGAATGAATGTGAAGTGAACCCGCACATTTGTGGAAACTTTTCAACATGCAGCAATTTCATTGGAGGGTATAAGTGTGACTGTTGGCCTGGTTACGAAGGCAATAACGGAATCAACTGCACAGGTATGTTGAGAAAATGCTCAAGTAATGAAAAGGGATCTTTATTTTATTCAGTCGTTTAACTTGAACTATTAGGTGGGCCCTAGCTTGCTCTTTATTATTTTTATTAGTATTTGCGCATATTTACCCCAGATGGCCTCTCCAGTTCTTTATGAATTTCTAACAATGACGGATCGGCCTTCCTGGAAACGCCTACAGGGAACCTTGTGAGATCTACGGTGAGGTAATTTTCAACACCGAAAGCCTCGTGCCTGCGTCGAACTCAGGATCTTTTAGTTCTTAGCTCAACACCTTAAAACCACTCAGTCACGGATCCAAGCTTTTGTCGCCAGGGACGTCTCGTGTACTTTAAAACAATCTTAAAACAAAGCTTTTTGAAAAATAAAAATGTAATTAAATGAACACTTCCGTTTTACCCAAATGAATAATTGTTTCGTTTTTCTGTAACAAATGTAATACATGACAAAATGTAATTTATGCAACAACACACTACAATTTAATTTGTGATACGGTGCACAATCACTAAGTATAAATTAAATCAATTATTTAAATAATTCTTGGCCTTCCTTTTTTTTCCAGACACCTTGTAGTTTGTCCTATGGTTTCAAACATTTGAGTATCCGCAATATAATTTCATCGTATATAAGACGTTGGATATTATCAGCCATATAGATGAACTATGTATTGATGATACGTAAGCCTTATAGGTTGCATTTTAAAAAATTTGCCTTACTGCAAACTAATATACTGAATAATACAGAGTAAGTCGCTTTATTACATCCCTGATCTAATCAATTTCTATTCAGACATTGACGAATGTGAGATATATGGCAACTCAAAATGTATTGAGAAGATGAACTCCAATAAAACGTTTTGTATCAATACGCAAGGATCTTACGAATGTAATTGCACTCGCGGATACTACAAAAAGATGAATAGGAGAGACTGGAAAGAAACGTGTGAAGGTAAGGATACACAAATGGTTAGGTACCGTATCATAATTTAGAGATTTCTTGGGGAATATATCTGAAATAGCGGGTTTTATTGAGCCGGGCATTTCTGATACTATTGTGTCTGGTATATATCTGGTGCTAATTCCAATTTTTCAGATATCAATGAATGTAACCAAGACCCATATCCTTGTCATATTAAGGCATCATGTTTCAACGTTGATGCATCATATTACTGTCGTTGCGATACAGGATGGACGGGCGATGGTACACATTGCGAAGGTATGTCAATAATAACTGCATTGCATTTCAGTGCTAATCCAGGGACAAAGTTTTTCAATGGCTTTAAGAAGATAATTTTTGATTTTCTTGACAAAGGTGGGCGCAAATGCATCCAACATTTCATCCAACATCCAAAATTTGTGATGTTGGATGAAATGTTGGATACATTTGAGAGGTTCAAAATTTTCGAAAAAAGAAAAAAGAAGAAAAAGATCGTGTTAGACGATGTCGGATGAAGTTTGATCTCGATCAAACTTTTCATCCAACATTTGCGGCGACATTGCTCAACAATCCTTCTATCCTATTCAGACCCAACCGTAGACCCTGAATCCTCGCCAACGTTCGGTGACTTAAACTGCTTATAATGTTCAATATCAAGGTCAGAGTCAGGGATCATTTAATAATATCCAGATTGAATAAGGTGGAAAAACATATGCAGAGTTATAAGCTTTTAAGAAGTATCTTAGTTTTCTTTACTTTAATATTTTTCATATTTTTCAAAACTAGTTAACAAAAAGAAGCAAAACAAAAGTTGTTTTTTCATTAAACAATACCATGAAAGTTTCCCGTACTGATTTCGCATATAAAGATGCATTGCGATCGCTTCGAGGAATTTCCAGGAAATAAAGTGATTCTACATCTTTTTCAGCACACGCCATTCTCCCTCCATGTGTGTTTATAGTTATAGTAAAAAGAGCCTCCATTCTTCGGCTTTTGAATTCGAACATGCTTTCCGTCGATCGCACCGAGAGCATGCGGAAAATTCCATCGTTCTTCGAATTTCTTCGAGATATCAAACCATTCCGCTTTCGTTGACGGGACTTTAATGAAATAAGCTGTCAAACGCTCAACAATAGCTTTACCGCAACCTTTCACGATATACTGTGAGATACATGAGATACTGCAGTTAACGATATCCTGTATTGAAAACTTAATGATTTGAATGATTCGCCTGTAGCTAAATACCGTAGTGTTGAAGCTAGTCGTTCATCAGACTCTATTGGTCTTGTTCCACCAAGTCTTTCTTTAGTCTTAAAATGAATTCAAAATCGCCAACATCCATACGAAACATTTTCTGAAACCTTGTCTATCCTCTATAATCAATTCTTGGACGATGTTTATATCTCTCTTCTTCTTTTCATCCAATTTCTAGTTTTGCCACGTCTTGGTATTCATCATTAGAATCCATCAATTTTTTAAGACGTTTAAGACAACGATTGCTGCTAAGTCTTCCATTGCGAATCATGAAATGAATGAACACGTTATTTTGGATGAGACGTGTTGGATTGAAGCCTCCCAAATGCGAAATTTAATCTAAATTTCATCCAACATTCATTCAACATTTGATTGCAATGTTGGTTGAAAATGTTGGATGTATTTGCGCCCGCATATATCTATATCTATATAGTCTAATAAATATTGAAACATTTTGTCACTTTTGTCTGATAACCTTTCGCTCTTTCATATTTTCAGATATTGTTTTTTCAATACATATGAAACTTTGGAATGACAATAGACTACTTAACTATTTCTAACTATTTCTCTACGGAGAAAGTAAAAAAGACAGTGGTATTTATACTGATAAGAAACGAAACTGTTCCCGTGGAATCCGATACTTCCGATTTTTTTGTGGAACGGACTTGGTTACAAGTCAGTCTAGAATGACAAAGAAAATTTGCTGAGTGTCCTTCAAGATTACTTCATTCATCAGTTTACTAGCCCAATATAAAAAACTCAGGAGTTTCAACATTTCCTATTGCGCAATCTAAAGATAGTACATTATTGTCAATGTATCAAGAATAACAGTTGTTTAAGAAATTACTTACGGGATATAGTGTACGGATCTTTTCCCTATGAGATCCTCATTCAACAATGGTTTTCCCTAAATGTAAAGAACAAAGAGGAAGTTTTTAATATTCTTTTAGGCACTCTAAATACGAAATGTTTTAATTTTTCAGATATCAATGAATGCGAGAACTCCGCCATGTTCAGATGTGCGAAGAATGCAACTTGTCACAACAATGAAGGAAGTTATCGTTGTATATGTGACCCTGGCTTCAAAGGAGAAGGTTCTTACAAATGCGAATGTATGAATTACTGTTTTTCTTCTTTTGGTAATTCAATGGTCGTAATCATTTTGCTAGGTCTTTCTTGAATATAAACAGCGAACATAAATATTGAACTGAAACTTGAATTATGCTTTCGATTTTACACTGCCAAGGTCCGTAGGGGCCAAATTCTTACCTAAAGAGTTGATAATGTCAAACATTTTCATAAATTGTAGTGAAATGCCGCTTCAATGGGTTTGGGTAACGTTAGGTATTCTTTCCTTCTAGCACTTTTCTTTCCTTCTTAGCACTTGGTTGTTTTCCACCTGTTGGTTGCTCTGGGCAATTTCTTGCAAAATGGTGGAGAAGGAGGCCATACATTGAGCTGGATGGAGCCACAAACACCAAAGCTGAGGGCTTGTTCCATGATATATTAAAGCTCATTGTGACGGAGATTTGTGAAAATTGCTCTCAAATTTACTTCGAGCAACCACTGAACACCTCGATGGGTGTGGAGAAAAGTGTTGAAGACAACATTACAGATTTTGGATGTCCTATGTATGGGTCGAAGGAGCAGGAGAATTTCCGAGGTTTCCCGTTCATCCCTATAGGTACGAAATTCTTTTATTTTGTCACAAAAACTTTGGAAACAATAACTGGGTGTGTTCAGATCACAATTTATCGTCACCTAAGTGTTCCATAGAAAAGCCTTTTAAAAAAAGTTTGGAAGAAACATTGAGACATATTTCCCTTGATCAACCAAAAAATTATGAGACTTTATTATGGAAACTCTAGTGAGAGGAAATTGTCATTTGACTTATGGCAAGCATATTTCTGTATTTCTTAGGGAAATTTGGCCCTGACAGTTCAAAAGTAGAAAGTTGAATATGTTACTAAAAAATTATCAAAAGTTGTTGAAGTTTTCACCAAAAATTCCTTTTGTAAGAATTTATCATTACCCTAACGACATAGATTATGATTAAAAATTCCAAGGGTTAAGCATAGAATACTATTTCATGAACTAATATTACGAAGATCATCCTAAACATAAATCTATCAATTTTATCTGATATTACTACCACTTGCCAATCTTTTGATCATGCCGCCATATTGACATAAAAAATTTTCATAAAAAATTTTTCAAATAAATTTTCAAAAAAGTCGCAACATTGAATTGAGGGGGGGGGGGGGGGGGGGGGGACATGGCCGAATAGGGTTAGGTTGAAAACTGCATGTTGGCGATTCAAATTTTAACCCTTTGATTTGATCCGTCTGATTGTAGATAAACAAATAAGCGCTTTAGCAAAGACATATGAGCATTAACATAATGTAAACCAACTTTAACTTTTACAAGCTCATGAATTATTGTTGCCTATGTCTTATAATTGTCTTAATGACTAGTATCAAACTTACCTTTTCAATTCAAATTTCAGTGGAATCACCTGGTGTAGCCTTTTTTGTAAGAAATGTCAAGAAAACTTCAAGTCCACTGTTGGGATCATTGGCTGGTTCATGGCCAATCTTGGTCATTACGTTATTACTTGCCTCGGTGTCTGGAATCATTATTTGGTTTCTGGTAAGTAACTAGCATCATTTTTGCGAAGTCTTCGTAATTGACTTTCTGGAAGTCGTGAAAGTAGAGTACTTTCCTACACGAATGATTACTCTTTAAAGATTTTTCGGAAGTCAGTAGCAAAAACCTAGCTATTGAATTTTGACAACTTTGAATTGTATATCATAATGTTTTCACAAATTCATGGAATAAATCTTACCAATAAGAAGAAGTTCATGAAATGCCAATATTATTTGTCCCTGATGCCTGCTAAAAATGCTCAAACGTTCCAGTCTAATCGTATTAGTTGAAATCATTCTTGTTTTATCTTGTTTTATTCTCATTTTACTTGGAATCATTTCTCTATGAAAATGAAGAATTTGTTTTCGGATATCTAAAATATAAACTATCAACTCCTTAGCTCCTACCTTTGCGATCCACTAAATATAATACGTGTCCCAATACCAGATGCTTTTGGTTCCGTGGCCGCGTGGTTAAAGCGCTGGGCTTAGAACTCAGGTTTCCCGAGTTCGACGCTGGCACGAGGCTTTCGGTTGTGAACATTACCTCACTGTAATTTCCACAGGGTTCCCTGTAGGTGTTTTACAGAAAAGCAAGACTCTCATTGATAGAGAGTTCAAAGAGAACTGAAGAGGCTATCTTGCTTTATAACTTTCCGTTCTACTTTTTCAATTTTCATGAAAACTGCATCATTTCAAAGATCCGTGGTTCCGTGGCCGAGTGGTTAAAGCGCTGGGCTTAGAGCTCAGGTTTCCCGAGTTCGACGCTGGCACGAGGCTTTCGGTTGTGAACATTACCTCACTGTAATTTCCACAAGGTTCCCTGTAGGTGTTTCTAGGAAGACAGGACCCTCATTGATAGCAGTTCAAAGAGAACTGAAGAGGCTATCCTGATAAGTAAAGCATAATAAGTTCTAATAAAAAATAAAACAAATAAAAAAACTGTGCTGTTTCTTAAACTTAATTGTTACACTGATATGTCATCAATCTACCATTTCAGGACAATCTACGAAATCCGGACGAGTTTCCGCAATCCTTTTTGGAAGGGTCTTGGGAAGGATTTTGGTGGGCATTTATCACTATGACAACAGTGGGGTATGTTTTTGTAATCTTATTCAATGTCATCAAAAACATGCAGTTCAATTAAGAAAACAATATGTTA